>BPLR01018367.1:0-47235 GCA_021605095.1 Caerostris extrusa | reverse complement strand
GCGCATACCTATAATTACTAACCTACTTTTAGGAGAGGGCCCATCACAGCCAGCAGACTTCCGTAGTGTCGTGAGCAGTTCTCACATGTATGTTTTGGAAAACGGTTTCACTTGTCATCAAAGATGTGGAAAAGCAAGATGCTGGATCATATCTGTGTGAAGCAAGCAATGGAGTAAGGAGAGAATCGCTGGCGGAGGGTTGTCAAACTGTCCGTCAACGGTGAGTTTCAGTGCTTATGATATAATGGTCATCCAAAATCGCATGGATTTACATTATTAGATAAGCCTACTGTTACATTTAAAGTCTATTTTATATTGAATAACATAATATTGAGATTATTATACTGATTATTATTTTTTTAAATTAAGGAAGTTGTCTCTAATTTATTCCATTCTAGGAAACTAACCTTAAACAAAAACTCTAGTTCATATTTATATGTAATAAATAATTTTATTTAAAAATCTGCTTGAAAGTAAAATGTTGCAAAAATAAAAATTATTATTTATAATTTAATAACTATTCTGTAAGAGTAACTAACTTACTCCTTCTCACTACAGCCCATGGTGGGCCAAACCAGACAATTTCTTAAATCCCTAAGACTAAAATGATTTTTAATTTTTAATTAAGAAGTACTTTTATTAAAACAAAGATTAGCACTTTTGAAAGTTTGAGTAATGATTTGATACGTTTCTAAATTTTCAATTTTAATCATATTTTCACGTTAATATAAAAATATGTTAAGTTTATAAACTTTATATTTATAATATTTTGAATGTTTCTTTAGAAAATATTGGGTTAATATCCATAAAAATATTTATTACTTATAGAATAGGACGATCGAGATTTTCGTGTTTTACATTTTGAATATTTTCGTTGGAAATTTATAATTGTTTTTAATAATTCCTTTCACTGACATATTTTTAAAAATTTTTTCACAGTGTTTTTACACATGATATTTATTTTACAAAATAAATAAATTATTATTAATTAATTTAGTAAAATATTAATTCTGAATAAAAATTAATGGCAAAAAAATGGTTCTAAAAGACAGCCTGGTGAAAGTAAAGACAAATTTGTTTCGGGAGGTGAAAAATGAGATTTTCAAGAAAATAAAAATTGTTTCGATTATAGATTTTTTATATTTAAGATTTATATTATGCGTTTTGTACTTACATTTAAATATAAATTTTATGTGTAACCTAAATCACTTGCCGATTGTAATTTTGTATGT
The DNA here is from genome assembly GCA_021605095.1 of Caerostris extrusa. Lineage (NCBI taxonomy): Eukaryota > Metazoa > Arthropoda > Arachnida > Araneae > Araneidae > Caerostris > Caerostris extrusa. The sequence continues at coordinate 46,003 of BPLR01018367.1, read as the reverse complement.
ATAATTATTAGTATTTATTTTGAAAACTTGAAATTGTCCAAATCTTTGTAATTACATTTAGATGTAAAAGATATATATATCATTTATAATAACTTTATATGATCTCTAATTGTTTATATTTGTGTTTAAAATGTGAAAACATCAATAGTTACAGCCAAAAATACAAAGAGATTATTTTAAGTTTTTAAGAAAGATGCAAATAAAATATTTATTTTTTGTATCAAGTTTTTATATTTTAAATTTTTATTTCATATATAAAATAAGAACATTTTAGCAATTTTATAAAAAATTATGAAATATAATAGTATTAAAAACAAAAAAAAAAAAAAAAAAAAAACTGCGTGAAAAAAATCTATCATAAAGCAAAGCATCATAGCAAATCACAATAGCAAAACGACTGTCCAATCAGACAGAGTCACTTAAAATTGCAGGAAGTGACCTTGGATTTGTGGTGTCGCTATTGCTGTAATGGCATTAAGCAAGGTTATCTTTTTTTTTCTTCTGATGCAAATCACACAACAATAAAAAACACTCAACCAATGGTAGAAGAAAAAGGAGCAAATAACTCTCTCGTATTTAAACCAATAATAATTGAAATTCTAGAAAAGGGGCATGTGCTAATATTTTTCTTTAATAAGACATTTTTTTTTGTGAAAATAAAGAAAAAAATAAATGAGAAATATTATTATGGAACATGTTATATACAAATTAAAATCAGAAAAGAATGAGGATATATATTATATATCCTCAATTTGTTAATGCTTATGTATATATTCAATAAGGAAATATATAAAAAAGAATGTGGTTTAGTTTCTTAGATTAAAGGGTGGAATTAAAAATTATGGATATTAATATTTGAATAAAAATAAATTAATTAATTAATATGAGAAATTTTCAAAAATAAATTTATATTTATTATTAGAAGTTATGGAAATTGTGTTTGAATAAAAATAAATAAATTAATTAATGTAGGAAATTTTATAAAAATAAATCTAAACATATTTTTATAAATTATTAAACGTTATGGAAATTGGTATTTGAATAAAAAATAAGTAAATAGACTAATGTGAGAATTTTAAAAAAATAAATTTAAAAATATTTTTATAAATTATTAAAAGTTATGGAAATTGATATTTGAATAACAATAAATAAATAGGTTGATGTGAGAAACTTTTTCAAAAATAAATTTAAAAATATTTTTATAAATTATTAAGAGTTATCGGAATTAATATTTTAATAAAAATAAGTAAACTAGTGTGAGAATTTTTCAAAAAATAATTTTTAAAATATTTTTATAAATAATTAAAAGTTATGGGAATTAATATTTTAATAAAAAATAAATAAATTAATGTGAGAAGTTTTCAAAAATAAATTTAAATATATTTTTATAAATTATTAAAATTATGGAATTTTATATTTGAATAAAAATGAATCACTAAACTGATGTGAAAATATTTAAAAATGAATTTAAAAATATTTTTATAAAATATAAAAATTGTGTGCAATTTTTTCGCATATGAAAGACACAGTACATATAATATGCCAGACTATTCTAACAAATCATTTAAATGCAGTCATCTATACTTTGAATAAAATTCATAATATGATTTAATATACAATTTTTAATATGACAGAAAAATATTTCTAATTTTTAAATGAATCAGTTCTTATACTTATTTAAAAATCGCAAACAATTTTTCAGTTATTTCTTGAATATTTTACCATATTATGTCAAAGTTTTAAATCCCACTTATGTGACAGTTTATCAAACCATTTCCATTTCTATTTTAAAAAATAATTTTTCTTTTTCAATACATTACCATCTCTCCATAAATTCGGTTTCAATAGGAATGTCAAAATAATATTTTATAACATTAAAACTACCGCATTTCTTTAAAAAAGTTTTGCATACATTTAGATTACCAATTTTTTCATGACTTCTCTGAAAGATTTTAGTTTTGTAATTTTAATTTAGCGTCATTTCAGTAACTGAGATTAATAATCATGTAGATAATGAATAATTTTAAAGCAGAGTGAATGATTTTAATTGATTTATTTTAATCTTGCCAGAGGAAAATTACAATTCTGAAATATTTATATTTTTAATCTAAACCAAATTAGAGTACCTTATGAATCTAACATAATCTATATAAATAAAATTCATGTGTTCATAAAATTTTAATTTGTATCACTAAATATATGAATTAAAATTTTTGATTTTATCTTAATTAAAGTTATTGATTTTTATATTAATAACATTTTCTTTCCTAGAATTAGTGATAGATTAACTAACCTATGTAATTAAAAATCGAAATAATCGTTTTAAGGAAATAAATTTCATTTTAAACAATGTAAATATCATCGATATTTTTTAATTAATAATTTAATTTTTAATAATAGTTTATAACATTTCACTAAAATATTTTTAAAATTCATAAAAAAAAAAAGGAAACACTTTAATTCCCTTTAATAATAACTCAGTTGTTTTACATTTATTTTTTTAAAATAACTATGATTATTGTTATATTATATTAATTAATATAAATGAAATTAAATATTGTTAGCATTTTATTATAATCAAAATTTTCTACAAAATAAAAAAAGTATTTTTAATTTAAGAACATATGTAATATAGAACTTTACGTTCTGTAATGTTCAAATTCTAAACAAATAAGTATTTAGTATTTGAACAATATGTATAGAACGTAAGAGCTTTTATAGTGATATATTTTTACACTTGTATTATAATAAACATATTATTAATTTTTTTTTAATACTGAATTTCATTTTTACTAAAAATTGATGCATAGAAATATTTTAGACTAGTCATTTTTATGTCAAGTCTTTTGGTAAACAAATTTGTATGATGTGTAGATTCTGAAGATAAAATATCATTTGAACAGCTGTTCTTAAACAATAAAATGAACGATTTATGTATCCTTATCCCTGAACACATGTATAATTTTCCGATGAGGAATAACAAATTTTTCATGCCACATGTAATCCAAGTTAATAATAACATGCCATTTACAATGCAAGTAATAATTTTATGCCACATGTGATGCAAGTTAATTACTAATATCCTCTGTAGACATTCTTTTAATAAAACACTTTGATTATAATAATAATTGCTATTTTTTTAATTTCATTTAAAGTTTATAACTTTAAAGGAATATTCGAACAAATCAATAGCCAAATTCTTTGTAAGTCAATTAAAAAATTGAAAAATAATATGAAAATTTTTCTAAAATGTTCTGGATTAGAATATTTCCAAACAAACAAAAAAAGCAATCCATAAAATTTTATTTGTTTTGATACTAAGGATTTAAAATAACCGAAGGCATAGCGCATTCAATAAACCAAGAATTGATTTAAATGCGCTATGATCCTGTAATTGTAAAACTACTATATCAAAATTTAACAAATGATAAAGATACATTGATATTTATAATGCTTTTACGTCATTGCCACATACAATCAGAATTCGACGATGATTTTGGTTAAAGATGATTTTAGTGAAGAAAAAACAAACTTCAAAACTAATTATTTTAAAATTTGAATAAAATGAAATTATAATTGCAACTTATAATGAACAATTAAAATATTGCTAATCTAACAATCATTATATTTAAAATATTGCTTTGAGTTGAAAATAATTTTTAAAACTGCAAGTTACGATGATCATTTTGAAATTTAAATTGTAGACAATTTACATGGAAGCATTATAAAGTTCGTCGTAAATATAATAAAATAATTTTTCTGCATTTTATCGACAAAAATATAGCATCATTTTAAGAGACTAAAACTCATGTTTTATACGGCATACTAGATTTTTTAAGATAATACTATACATTTAAGACTAAATATAAACTTATAAACAACTCAAAATTTTAGTGGAAGATTAAAAAGAAAAAATGATCAACTTTTTTTTAACAAGATTTTTGATTTTTATAATCCTTTTTAAAAGTCACTTAAAAAAAATAAATAACAATCCTAACTCTCGATGTTACTTTATTTAAAAAATAAAAATTAATTTTGTTAAATTTTATTTGAAAAATATTGGTTTTTTCTAGAATTATCAATATACTTTTCTCAACTTTTATCAGATAGCATTTTTTTTTAAGAAGTGTTAAATAGTATCTGTGCAAATTAAAAAAAATAATGTATAAGAGTTAATTTTGAAATAATCAACTAAAAATGCCACCAGATTCCACCAGTCATAGATTATAGTACCATTTGGTGGTGGGAATTCTAATTCTGAAGGCAATAAAATCTAAGATTATTAATATTAATTTTATGAGTACACTAAACTTATAGGTTGAACCTATTTAACATTACTTTCAAATTGAGGGTAACAATACTTATTTCTTAGATAAATAAGACACATCTTTAGAGCATTGGATTTATCTGACATTTCACGCAATGTGTATGACAAAGTTTAAAACGTGTGTTAATAATTCTTTTAAAACTAAGAGAGAAAATTTGCTATTTACAAAAAATTAAATAATTTTGAACGCAATACAAAAATTTTGATTCTGTGGACATCAAATCAAAATTTTAAATTTCTGAAATTCTGATAGAAATAAGACGAGAATTTTAAAATTCTGAAATTTTGATGGAAATAAATAAAAAAAAATTATTAAGTTGAAAAATAACTTATAAACTTGTTTCTTATTTTCTTATTTAAAATAAATTTCAAAACAAATCAGACCTTTTAATGCTATAGAAAATATTGAAAGATAGTATGTATCAACGGTGTTACATAATCTTTGCTTATCATAACAGCGACACTAACGCGAGGCTATAAATATCATCTTTCACTTCTTATGATTTTATCTAAGAGTATGTTAAACTAGCATATCTAATAGTATTTAAATTTCTTATTTCACATTATTTTCAAATTGAGGGTAGCAATGCATACTTCTTAGACAAATAAGACACAACTTTTTGGAGCATTTGAATTATTTTAAATTTCTCAAATCGCTTAGGACAAAGCCTTAAATTTGTGGGAATAATTCATTTAAAGCCTCGACATAAAATTTATAATTTATCAAACCTCCATTATTCGCATGTTCGAAAAATCTTATAAACCTATAAAACTTAAACCTAATAAAGCATATAAGCGTTAAATCTAATAAAAACATCTACTAAAATTTATAACCCTTAAATCTAATAAATCCCTATAAGCCTTAAATTTAATAAAATATGTAAACCTTTTAAAACTTCTATAACCCTTAAACCTAATAAAGCCTATAAATCTTAAATCTAATAAAACCTATAAACCTTAAACCTAATAAAGCCTACATAACTTAAACCTAATAAAACCTATAAATCTTAAACCCAAAAATGAATATAAAACCCAATAAAACCTTATAAAAACCTATAAACCTTAAACCTAATATAGGCTACAAACTTTAAACCTAATAAAATCTATAAATCTTAAACTTAATAAAGCATATATACCTTAAACCTAATGAAACCTATAAACCTTTAAAAATCTAATAAAATCTATAAGTTTTAAGCCTAACAAAATTTACAAAATTAAACCTAATAAAACCTATAAACCCCAATTATTGTAAAACGAGTTTTTGTTGAAAATGCACAAGCTGGTTTAAAATAATTTAAAAATATTTTTTTAAATCCATATTAATTTTTAAGATTAAAAATTATGGAAACCTGACCTGAATGATTCATATATCTTAGACATGCAATTTATTTCTCAGACAATTTTCGACATCCTTTAACCTTCAAAAAAAATTAGTAATTCAACTAAAACTTCTTAAAAAAAAAAAGTCTGCAAGAAATTTTAATGATTTTTAACACCAATATCACTCTGCATCGCGATTACGATACACTTAATCACAGAGACCTCTTTCTCTCTGTGTGTGAGTCGGTCAGACTACAATCATCGATGAATCCGAATCAATTGAAATCTTCCATAGAAAACGGAATCCGATACTTTATTCCGCCACAATGCCGTAAATTACGCAGCTCTGCACAATGGGCGTGCGAGATGTGTTGGGGTACATTGAAAAGGGTGACAAGGGAGAGCTCGGGGAAAAAAAAGAGGATTCGGTTGAATCAGATATAAAAAGGATTCCGATAAAGCAGATCATTAGTTCTACCTTTTTGTACAAATGAAAGACATTGACTAAAATTGTGAGGACAGGAGATTTGGCATTGGTTTCACTGATTCAGTTAGTTGTTTTTTTTCTGCACAGTGCTTTACTTGTTTTAGAGGACTGGTTGCTAATGATTTTTTTGTTTTTGTTTTATGCAGTTAGTGCTAGTTTTTAATTTTTAATTTCGCTTTTTATCTCGGGTAAATAAATGTTCTTTCTTAAATGAAATAATCTGGCTGTATAAAAATTAATATGAATCAAATGTATTTTTTTGAGTACTTAAAGATTAGTTTTAATTTTTTCTTCAAAAATGACATTAAAATCGATATATAGCGTACTCAAATCGTAAAAGTCTTTTTTATTGAAAGGAGTCTAGAAAGTAAAGTATATTATTTATAATTGCAGCTCATTGACTTACATTCTTTAATTAAATTCGGCATTCGACATTAAAATTCCTCATTCTAAAATTAATTTGATTCTTCCAAATTTTACATTACCACATATATATATATGTATATATACCTGTCTTGGAGAGAAAACAAGAATTAGGAATGAGGTGAGACCAACTTCAATTGGATATTCTTTCAAAAAAAAAATTCTAAGGATAACTTCTGGAGGGATTATTTTTCGTGTGTATAGAAATATCCAGAGACTAAAAAAGAGAAAAAGATAGTCAACAGTCCAGACACCCTGATCTTTGCAAACAGCAGAAAAAGTACTTAAACCTTAGAAGCACTCCTTTAGCAGAACTTGTTGATGCATTTCTAGTGTTTGTTCTATGTATCATATGTACAAATGGTTATCGTTCTGCCTTTCAAAATTTAATAAATTATGTAGAAGTTAAATGTTTCAATTAAGGAAAGGCAAGAAGCGATTTTCAGCTGAAGAAAACAAGTAACTTTTTTTTTTTGAAGAACAACCGATTTTACTGGGCCAATATCACTATCCATTACTCCTAACATTTACATCTTTTAAAATATTTGCACTGAAAGCATGGCATTGATTTATTAAATTAACTACTTTTATATTACTTTTAAAATTATAACTGTAATATTATAAATATCTTCAAACACAAAATTGAAGTGATATAATGTAATGAATCCGCAGATGGAAATTATATAGTGTTACTGCAGAAAAGAACTCGTATATAATTTCTTTATTAACACTTTTGTTGAGTACACACATAAAAATTTGATCTGCTAAATAAGTAATAAAAGAGAAGATTTAAAAAGTGATGGGTATTTTCTTTTATTTTAAAGTCATGCTTCAATAATCTAAATTCAGAAGCAAACTAAACGCTTCTCAGATTACAGCTTGTGAAGCATTTGAAAATATATTCAATTTCTTTTTAGGAAGGGCGAAAGGAGCTAGTTGCACAGAATCGAGTTTCTACATTTTGGGCATTGGGATGCAGTCTATATCTAAAGCTTATTTTTCTACATTTTAAAACAATTTATCTAGATAATACAAAAAACAGTTACGATAAACTTGAGAAAGATTTCACCAAAGTGTAGACCAAATGAAAATTAGACACAACAATAAATGGGATGAAAATGTCTTAGAAAATAATTGTCGGACATTCTCCTCTAGAACGACAGAAGTATCGTAGATTCAGTTTCACCAAAGCTGCATCACATTTGCCTAATTCAATGTAAACCAAATTGTTCTAACATAATTTTGAATTAACATTCCTACGGGAGGCATCAGAGGTGCTTCCACTCAGCTGTCCATATTCTAAAACAGTAGACCAATTAGCTAGCTCTATGGTTTTGGTACCACCGGCTTCAAGTTAAACTGTAGGTCACTGTCTAATTTGCCCAAAGTGATAACAAATTATATTAGAAACCAAGCCAAGCTCAAACAGTTGGATTTTCAAACTTATTGGTTAATCGCTCTTCGGTTCAGTTTTACTTTGAACTGTAGGTTCTGGTCTGCTTAACCCTCGTGTGCACAAGGTGAACGTAGAATGACAAACCAAACCAAATCGGTTGAATTTCGCTTATCTTGTTTTGAACCAGACTGGCTGAATTTAAAACTAATTCCGCTACATATCAGACAAATCTATACCAATGTTCCTCTTATATTCATTAATCTAGTTAAAAATTTGTGTATTTGTGGTATTGGAATTGTATAAATATAACATTCTCCAGCCTCTTTTTTATTTGAACTCATTCGGTAGTTTTTTTTTTTTACAAAGTTCACTCGACGTTAAAACACTACTTAATTATGCAGTGCACCTTTTAATCCTTTTAACTGAAGCACAAAGAATTTTCAATTAAATTTTCTGAATTTGCACTCCTTCACCCACACAAAAACTTTAAATTTCAAACCTAAAACTAAACAAGTTATATCTAAAAGTTCCCTTTCACCATTCTAAAGGATTTCTTCTGGATAATATTCGAGCAGTTACTTGTTAACTTGATATAGATTCCACCAAGTTGTAGTTCAAATGGAAATGAGACACAACAGCAAATAGAATTTAAATATGTTAGCAAATCACGAACATTCTTCTCTAGAACGGCAAAACTGTAGTAGATTCAGCTTCACCAAAGCTGCCCCCAAGGGTCTAATACAATCTAAACCACATTTTAGTAACATAATTTTAGATTAACATTCCTACGTGAGGCATCAGAGGTGTCAACACTCTCTGCTTTCCATCTTCCAAAAAAGAGTAAGACTTTCCAACTCACCGGTTCAGTATCGCTTATCATGTTTTGGACCAGATTGCCTAAATTGGGAACCAAATGCTCTGCCTTCCAGGCGAGTCTAAGCCAATGTTTTATCTTATATTCATTCATCTAGTTAGAATTGCGTATGGTTACCAAGTAGCTAGCGCTCTGACATTTGGTAACAGAGGCTTAGAGGGTCTGATAGCCTAGTGGCTAGGACTCGGGCGCTCGGTAACACAGGTTTCGGGTTCGAATCCCGACGGTGCCATGGATGTTTGTAGTTGTTAGGAATCCTCTTCAAGCCGTTGGTCAAGGTCTCATATGACATTAAAGCGTCGCAAAGCCCAATCAGACTTTTCACCCACATCATTCCCAAACTGTAAAGGGGCAACTTAGCTCTCGGCACAGAGATGTGGTGTGGTGTAGTAGTAGTAGTGGTACCATAGGATTCAGATTCGAATACTGGAAGTGGCATGGATGTTTGTTATTGTTTCGGAATTCACGTTAAACTGTAGCTCCAGGTCTATTTAACCCTCATGTACACAGATGACCGTAGAGCGACAAGCCAAACCTCTAGTTAAAATTTGTGGTATTGGAACTGAATAAATATAACATTCTTTAGTTTCCTTTTTATTTGAACTCTTTCTCTAGTTTTTATTTTACAAAGTACACTCGACGTTAAAAAATTACCTAATTGTACAGTGTACCTTTTTATTCCCTTATTCCCTCTAGAAACGAAGCACAAAGAATTTTTCAATTGAATTTTTTGAATTTGCGCTCTCTTTCCCCCCACAAAAACTTTACATTTCAAACCTAAAAGTAAACGACTTTAACGTTCTCCAACAAACTCTCTTCTTCTCATCCTCCCCCTTCCTCTCCTCACTCCTCCTTCGGACATCCATCTTTGTTTTGTTGGCGGAACTAATTCAACGTGCGAAAGGCGACGACAGTTTTATCCTCAATCGGCGCATGTCATTACTGGAGAACTCCTGCGCTAATGGATCCAATTCTCGAGGCGACCATTAAAATAGGAGTTCTTTTTAAACAGTTCCATTGTGTACCGTGTGTAAAAAAAGGCAATAAAAAAATCGGGAAAAACGCTTTTTCCCACTCACTATGAACAATGGAAGTGTTTAACTTGTCTCAGTTGCCGAAAGAAATTGGTATCCATCCTTTTAAAACTTCTCTTTTTTTTTATTCCTCTTTTTGTTCATTCTATTCAGTCACTTTCTATAGAAGAATTGAAGGATGAACTAACAGACTCGCTCCAAATAATTTTAAAATGAATAGTAAAGTATAAAAAAAAAAATTTCAATAGTGCTGCAGCACTTAAATTTGTAATAAGGGCAAGTAAACATAACTTTCTAATAAAATTTGGTGAAAAACCATTAATGTTAGAATGAAAGGTGTTTGAAGGCTTGCAGTTTCTAACAACATTTTTTTTTTTTTTTTTTTTGTGCTTACGTTTTAAAACAATTCTAAATAATGGCGAGGGAAATTTTTCGAACAGTCAATGTTTGTTTTTGTATAAAAATATAATAAATAAAGAAAAAAAAGAAAATTGTAATTTTTTTGAAGCGCTTTTATGTGAAAGTTAATTGAGCGGAATATTTCAATGAGGAAAAAATTCCTCTTTCGATTCAAATTAGGTTTTTGATTAAAAGAAAAATAAAATATTGAGAGTGTATTCAATATAATAAACTAGAAGAACATAAATGTTCAAGATTTTTTATTACTTCCCGATACGGTGACTCACATTTAACAGAATCTAGACCAACAACCCCTTAATTTGATGATATTTTATTGTGGCAACACCACTACATTGCAACTTATATGAATGATTCATAAAATCTGAACCAGTCAACTAGTGGAAAATTGGCAAGCAGAGAGTCAAATGTATTCAAACACAGCAGTATAAGAGGAGATAAAGGTATTTTCGGAGAGAGTTTTAAATACAATAAAGTATTTAAATGAGAAAAACAAATTGCTCTTTCAATTCAAATTAGGTTTTGATTATAGATAAGAAAATAGTGAGAATGCAGTTCATTCAATATAAATCACATAAAATTCTCTAGATTTTTATTATTTTTCGAAGGCGTGGCTCAGATTTTAACAATATCCATACCAATAACCCCTTAATTTGTTCATATTTTTATTATGGCACCACTACTAAATTGCTCTTTTTAAGTATGAATGGTAAAATCCGAACCAGCTAACTCGTGGAAAACTGGCAAGTAGCGAAATCAAACGGATTCAAACACAGAAGTGTAATAGAGGAGAAAGATATTTTCGGAGATGGTTTAATTACAATTACAGTAAAGTATTTCAATGACAAAAAAAAAAATGCTTAGTAAAATGCAAATTATCAAATTCGGTTTTTAATTAAAGAAAAGGAAAATAGCGAGAGTGTAGTTCACTCAATACAATCAACTTGGAAAACATAAATTTTCCAAATTTTAAATATTTTTATTATTTTCCGATGCGGGGACTCACATTTTAACAACATTCGATCAAAAAACCCTTAATTTGATTATATTTTGTTACGGCATAATCACTACATTGCTCTTTATAAGAATGAATGTTAAAATCCTGTAATCTGCTATACTAGCAGCTCGTTGTGTCAGGATGAAATACTCTCTTTCTAATTATATTAATTTTTATGTACACAATTAGTATATACATACACATGACACCCCGTGCCTCTTCTACAATAGTATTAATATTTTAAAAGCCAAGAGTCGGTCCCTGACCGTCTGTTTTGATCTGACTCTCCTAGCGCTCACCTCGTGGTCTCAAGATCTCACTGCAACTACCAACCACACAGTTAAGGTCACAGTTACCAGTTTTAACCGCGACCTCTCGCGGTTATATATTAATAATAATTAAACCTTACAATCCGAACCAGCTAACTCGTGGGAAACTGACATGCAGCGAAGTCAAAATGATTCAAACATAGCAGTGTAATAGAGGAGAAAGTATTTTCGAGGATGGTTTTATTTACAATAAAAAATTTAAATTAATTTTATAGTAATAAAAGTATCAATATAAGTATAAAGCATATATATCAATATCAATATAAGTATAAAAAGTATTTCAATGAGAAAAATAATTGCTCTTTCAATTCTCCAGTTATGGTGCATTTCAAATTGTCCTGTTTCACACCTTCAACGCGTTAACGTTTCTCTAAAAGTACAGTGTTTTTCGGTGCCAATCGAGATTTGACGCGTTTTAGAGAAAAACATCTTTTAAAATGGAATTGAGCGATCCTTTTGGAATTTCAACATCATCAGCAAGGTCTCTGATTGTAAATCGACGGTTTTGCAAGCACCAAATCTTTAATTTTTTTGGACGTGAGCTTCGTCGGTTGAGGTTGATGGTCGACCAGAGGACTCTTCGTCTTCAATGCGTTCTCTGCCTTCTTTGAACTGTTTATACCACTTCTAAACATTTCTTTCCGATATAGGAATTCTCACTGAAAGCCTTTTGCAACATTCTATACGTTTCCGGAAAAAAAATTGAATGCAAGTTCTTTGCTCAATTAATTTCAAACATTTTAAAAAAATGCCGAAATCAATTTTACCGTCTCACAAAGCCAAGCGTAACTCAAACACTACTGAATATTGTGACAGAAATTTTACACAGATGTCAAGGACAGTGCCAACAAACTAAAAAAGAAAAAAAATTAAAATTCCATATGCCCGGGAAATATAAATTGAAAATTGGTTTTACTTTTTGGGCACAGTAGTAGGTTTTTGATTAAAGAAAAGGAAAATCGTGAGAATGCCTTTTATTCAATATAGTCATCTTATAGAACATAAAATATTCCAGATTTTATTATTTCCTGATGCCGTGACTCGCATTTTTAACGTCTTAATTTGTTGATATTTTATTGATGCACCACCCCTACTAAGCCCCTTATAAGAATGAGTGCTAAAATGTGAACTAACTTACTCGTGGAAAAACTGGCAAGCAGCGAAATCAAATGGATTCAAACACAGCAGTGTAATAGGAGAGAAAGGTATTTTTGGGGGGCTTTTAATTACAATAAAAGTAATTGTAAATTTTAATTAGTAGAAATTTATATTACCTAAAACCAAAAGAAAAAAATAGATGAAACAATTTCCTCAAAAACTATTAAAATAAAATACATTTTCATTAATATTGCCGTCTTAATAAATAATCAATTCATCCGCTTACGCTTTTAAAACGGTCTTTTCAACATTTTCATTAAGTAGTTGGAAGTAATTTAATGTCCATTAAACTAAAAACTTCTACCGAGCAATCGGAGTCTGTAGACTTACTATTGGTTAGATTTGCTTTTCAATAGTAAATAACTGCAATACACGCCACACAGAGGAATCAAAATTTTTTCTTTCTCACCCTACTCTTCTCTTATATGATGCCTGTCAAATTTTGGCATAATTAATTTATGGAATAAAGTTTTTAATAATATAATATTATTTTAAATAGTTTAAATTCATAAAGAAACCGTACATTATAAATTTGCAAGGAAATTTTAATTTCTTACGTTATGAAATGTATTATATAGTATATAAAATATATTTAATAATTATGATGTAAAATATACATATTATCGTATATGTATATGCTTATATTATAATTATTAAATATTTTTACATTAATTATGCAAAAAATATTTAACATTTTCTATAACTTAAATACTAAATTATGCAATTGTATTAATTTCTTAAATATTATTTTAGATAAATGAATTTAAATATGTTTAATTAATAAACATATTTAAATTCATTTATCTAAAATAATATTCTTCTCTAAAATAATATTTTTCTTCTCATTAAGTTTATTCTTTATCTCTATTTTTTAAGTTGAATTCAACTACATTAAAAATGCAAATTAGCTTCTTTTATAAAATAAGAAATTCATATTTACGTTATGACTCATTAAAATTTATTTGAATATCGTAGATAAATACTACTAATGTCAACATATTATTTATTTATAAAATGCAATGTTGAATAGGGAGAGATATCTCTACAAGAGAAACGTCATTTGTTTCAACTCATTTATTGATACAGAAGTTAATTCATTTTCCCTTTCAATGCATTAGCTTGTTTATCTGACAATTCTGTAATGAGTAATGATATCGTAATTCACTTTCCGACGAATAACCAAAATGCATATTTGTCATGATTAGATATCATATTCTGAAAATAATTTACTGTAATCGTTTCGATGGTTTATCTTTCGATTGTTTCGAAATGCAGTGGAATCTTTTCTGCCCCCTGTTTGGCTTTTCCGGTGGTATAGAGTATTTTTCGATAAGTCAATCAATTCAGTTTATGGACATTCAAGCAATGATTTGTGAGTTATTTCAAAAAATTATTGTAGACTTTCAACTTTATTCATATCATATCGTTTTTGACTCGTTATTAAATTTCATTTTGAAGTAAATTATTAATAACAGTAAAATAATTTTTAGGCTGAAAATTTAATCATTCAAACTATTTCAATAAGTTAAGAAACATAGTAGGTTTAAGACAAGTAGGTTAAATAACACAAAGGTTTAATATAATAGATTAAAAAATATAATAGGTTAAACACACAATAGGTTTAATACAATTGGTAAAAAAACACAATAGGTTAATACAAAAAAACACAATAGGCTAAAAACACAATAGATTTAATACAATTGGTAAAAAACACAATAGGTTTAATACAATAACTTAAAAAACATAACAGGTTTTATACAATAGATTTAATACAATAACTTAAAAAACATAACAGGTTTTATACAATAGGTTTAATACAATAACTTAAAAAACATAACAGGTTTTATACAATAGGTTTAATACAATAACTTAAAAAACGTAACAGGTTTTATACAATAGGTTTAATACAATAACAAAAAATGTAACTTTTTTACAATAACTTAAAAAGCATAACAGGTTTTATACAATAGGTTTAATACAATAACTTAAAAAATGAAAATACAATAACTTAAAAAACATAACATTTTATGAATGAAAAATACACCTTATAGATAAAAATACATCTTATAATTTAAGAAAAACACCATCTGACGATAATATTTTACACCATCTTAATATTTCGGATGTTTTAAGACAATGATTCAGAGGTGAATAGCAGAGACCTGTACCGTATTGCCTTCTTTTCATTGGCACAACAGCCACATGGTGGGCTAAGGCCGTCTGCCTACTGGCGAATTTCGAGAACGGAGATGTTTTTCTTTTCACTGGATAGGTTTATCAGCCCCTACACCCAACGTTCCACAACCATAATAGACAAAGTTCTTATTGCCGAGTGTTTAGCGCTGTGGGGCTGGGCACCACAGGATTCGGGTTAGAATTTCGGAGGTGCCGTGGATGTTAGTAGTGGTTCAGAATCCACTTTAAGCCGTTTGTCCCTGTCTCATATGATTGTAAGAGCGTCATAAAAGCCCAATCAGTCTCCTTCTCACCCACATCATTCCCAAACTGTAAAGGGGCAACTCAACACTAGGCACAGTGATGTAGTGTGGTGTGGTGTAGTAGTAGTAGTCGTAATAGAGCGGTACCTATGGTTTAAAATGGATTTCGAACCACTAAAAATCATCCATGACACCACCGCATCTATGGCACAGTTTGGGAGCTTCGAACTCTGTTCGTCCGAACCAGAGCACTGGCCCCGCTAGTCCGTCTGCCATCAAGCCCCATGTAATATTATAGATATAAAAAATAAATTACTTTATTTATAATTATTTATAAATATATTAATCATAATTGATAAATATTTTAATATTTGTAAAAAAAAATTATCATAATGATAAAAGCCTTTAAAGAAACCTTTTATAAAATAATTCCTTTGACTTAAAAATATTCAAAAGAATTCAATCTTTAACTGATTTTTCATTTTTCCTTTAAAATTTGCCTATAAATTTGTGATGAGAACAAACAATTCTAATCCCCACGAGTCCGAGGAAACACACACAGCGAATCTACGCATAATTGAATTTTGTGTCGTACAACAATCAATTCCTGAACAAACACATATTTATTACAAGCGATCACTTTCAAGCAGAAGGAATAACCAATTTATGGCAGCTTCTTGACACAAGAAATCCATAGAGATGAAAGCAGACCCTGGCTCCCACAAAACTAATCCAATTCTCTTAACTGCAATGTTTATAGAGCAAACAGCACAGACCTTACGCATCCAAGAATCAAATATTTATAATGAAGATACTATGGAGGTTCTTGCTGAAACCATTTTCGCAAAGCTTTGGTATCAGTAAGCTCCGTTTGTCTTTCTCTTATTAAATCTGAGAGAGGGCAAAAAAGAAGTTTGGAAATAACCGTGAAAATGTAAACAGAGTCAGCTGTTACTATTCTTATTTAAAAGTAGTTTTCGTCATCACAAAAAATTTTTTCATCATAACGCTAAACCCTACGAATAAAGACAAAGTATTGTAATTTCAGTTTAGAAGTTATTGAAATAAGTATTTGCCGTTAAAATAGATGTCTCTGAAAATACTTTGTTTTAAGGATGTTTTAATTGCTTATTCAAACAAGTATTTACAAAATATTTTTTGAGCCAATTTTACATCTAAATAACTTATTTTCAAATAAATGCACGCACATTAATATGTAATATTATAGATATATAAAATAAATCATATTTATTATACAGAATTGATAAATATGTTAATATTTGCGAAACATATATTACAGTGGCAAAGTGAATTAATGAAACCTTTTATAAACTAAATCATTTTACATAAAAAATTTTTTTTAAAAAATTAAATCATTAATTGATTTTCCATTTTTCTTCAAAATTTTCCTATAAATTTGAAATGAGAACAAACAATTATAATCCCCACGTTTCGAGAAAACGCACAGTGATTCTACACATAATTGAATTTTTGTGTCGTACAACAATCAATTCCTGAACAAACACATATTTATTACAAGCGATCACTTTCAAGCAGAACGAATTACCAATTTATGGCAGCTTCTTGACACAAGGAATCCGTAGAGATGAAAGCAGACCCCGGCTCCCACAAAAACTAATCCTTTTTCTTAACTGCAATGTTTATAGAGCAAACAGTACAGACCTTACGCATCCAAGAATCAAATATTTATAATGAAGATACTATGGAGGCTCTTGCTAAAACCATTTTCGCAAAGCTTTGGTATCAGTAAGCTCCGTTTGTCTTTCTCTTATTAAATCTCAGAGAGAAGCCAAAAAAAATAAGTTTGGAAATAACCGTGAAAATGTAAACAGAGTCAGCTGTTACTATTCTTATTTAAAAGTGTTTTTTGTCATCAGAAAAAGGTTTTTTGTCATCAGAAGGGTAAACCCTACGAATAAAAACAAAGTATTGTAATTTCAGTTGCTTAGAAGTTATTGAAATAAGGATTTGCCATTAAAATAAATGTCTCTATAGAATATTTAATTTCAAGCATGTTTTAACTTCTTATTGGAGGCAAATTATATTTATTTAAATTTTAATTCATTCAAATAATATTTAATTTATCAGTGAAATATGTTAAATAAATAATATAATTATTATATTTATTCATGATGTGAAACTAATTTGATTATTTTTCATTTATGCAACAAAATAAGCCTTCAGTAGAAAAAAATGTTGTCCTGGAACCAACTAACACGTACATAAAATATAAATGTTAAGCAAATTATTCAAAAGTGATTTAAAATAAAATATAAATACTGCATTGTTTTATTTTATTCCATTCATGTATGGATATGGATTTGTATACAAATACAAATTGCATGATTGTTTATATAAATATATATGGATCCTAAACAATCAGTATATAAAATACAAATCCATATGAATGGAATAAAATAATGCAGTATTTATAATTTAAAATTTTACTTTTTAAAATAATTTATTTAACATTTATTTTTTATGTACGTATTAATTATTAGTTGGTTCAAGGATAATTTTTTTTTTTTTACGGAAGGATTTATATTGTAGCATAAATGAAAAATAATCAAATTAGTTAATAAAATTAATACTCAAATTATATGATAATTATATTATTTATTTAATATATTTCATTGATGTTATATATATATGTATATAGATCTATATATAAATAAATAGATATATATATTGGATTTTTATGAGCTTTTTTTTTATAACATTATTAGTGAACAGAATGATAAGATAAATGCCTCTTTTATTAAGAGGAAATACTAAAGACTCGTATTTCCTTTCGATGCGAGACACGTTAACACTCTTTAGTAACATCGATATCGAATTTCTCCTTTTCTGAAAGTAGATATTATTATAGCAGGTAGGCACCAATGAAATCGAACCTTCCTCTTACATGTTGTTTTCAAATTCTATCATTACATCATAAATTGGACTAAAGGATAGTAAGAAAGGAAAAATGCTGACTTGAAAACTGCCAACCTTCATCTCCTCAGTGATTCAGGTGGTGTATTAATTCACACAGCAGCGGAATCAAAAGGCTGCATTTAATTCTAAAGAGTCATTTTATAATATCAACACAAATGCAAATTGTACACCAATTATAATAAACATCAATTTATGTAATATCCATTTTACAAATTTATGAATAACATTAAGAATACAAATAATAAATGAATCTTTTATTAAAATAATATGTGTGTGTTACCTATGGCTTTATTGGAACTCAATTCATACAAATTTAACCACTACCGTAGAAACGTAATGAACGTATAAACAAATCAAAATTACAAAGAGAAAAACCAAACATTCTTAACAAAAATTACCAAAAGGCCTTAATCTAAAACAGTTAATTGTTGTAAAAAAAAAATTTAAAAAAAAAGCTAGGAGCACCATATAAAAGTCCGTGAGATCAAGACATCTTTTCTCTGGCCCTCCAGTAAAGAAAATACAAATCGCCATTCTGTTGTAAATCAGAGTCCAGTCCCAAGCAAACAAGTAGATGGACCTTATTCATTTTTTCTGACTTACATAAAACATATATATCAGAGTTCACAATCCTTATTTTGGCCAGGCAGTCGTGTCCAGTTCTTAATCTAAAATTGACAACAGCCTCTTTGCAAGTTTTCCACTAAATTTTTTTCAGTCATCCCGATTGTCTTTCATGCTTTTTCTTTGGTATTAGATAATATTTATTAAAATAATATAAAATTCCATATTCCTATAAGTAAAAAGTCTTTAATAAAAGAAGTATATTTTCTTAAATATATTTCTATTCGAAATTTTAAAGCAATCAATATGATTCGTTAGTAATGTACGTTAATCTAATAATTGCATCTTGTCCAAACATTAAAATCCTTAAAATATTTACAAATTTTAAATAAATAAATCATAATTTTAATTATATTTCCTTCTTAATGACCTACAGAAACAATTATAATTTTCAGGATAGAAAATCTTTAAAAGTTATTAACTGCAAAATTTCCAATTTGTTGCCAAAGTTTCACGCCAAATTAACAGTATTTAAATAGTTTTGAATAATTAAGATTTAGTTGATATGTTGCGTTTAGATAATTTGCATTATTTATAAAAATAAAAGTATTAATTGTTTTGACAATAATTATGTATTAAAACTGTTGAATGAATATAAAAATATGTTAAAATATTTCAAACCCTTTATATAAAGAAAGAAATTTGTATCTCTGTCTACAAAAACTGCAATATTAAAAGATCCAATTTTTTTCGGTAAATGTATTATTGTTTTATCTGATTTATATTTAAAAAAACACAAAATTTTTTTTATTAGATATGCTAATAATTTTTTTTACTAGTTATAAAAACTTTTAATTTTCATTATTTACCATATATCTCCTGTCGTTTTTTAAAATACTTAAAAGTACTAATTAAGAATCGTGAAAAGACGTCATAACGCTGTATAATTCCTTATTCACACCGTGTTTCCAATTTTTGTGTACACAACAATTTTTCCAAATGTTATTGTGTACCATTACCTGGCACCATTTTGATACTGTGCACTTCGCAGTGTAATCATTTGAGCCTATTGCTTTTAATTTTAATTGTTATTAAATGTATTATAGTCGTGAATGAGCATGCTGTTCATTTGATTATGCTGTTAAAATGTATATTGTTCATATTAAACAACAACTCTGATAACAAAAAGTGTCGTATAACAATAAAGGTAGCATCAGTTTATGAATTAAATGCCGCAAAGAAAACAATATGGTTGATTGTAACTACCAATGGGGACTGATAGCCAAGTGTCTAGCGCTCTGACACTCGATGCCACAGGGTTCGAGTAACGGTGGTGCCATGGATGTTGTAAAGGTTCGTAATCTACTTTTTAGCCGTAGGTACCCGTCTAATATAACTATTGGGCGAGGGCTGATAACCCTAACCCGTGCAAAGAAAACATCTCCCTGTTTCGCAATCTGCCAATTGGCAGACGGCCTTGGCTCACCATATGTCTGTTGCGCCAATGATGATGAGGGTATTATTACATATGTACGTGCGTGTGTGAAAATAAATTATTCAGAGTTGAAATTGGCTCAAAAACATTTCGTAAATACATGTTTGAATAAAATATTCAAATGTTTTGTTGCTAATCAATTTTGTAAACTCTTACGTTCAAAAACGTTTTTTAATAATTTTAAAAATATCTTTTATTAGAGTTTTGTTACGTAAGTTTGTTTAATTTTAGTATTCAACATAAGTTTATAAATTATTGACATACGTGACTTTGTATTTTCACTTTAGTATTTTCTCATTTGAATTATTTATCATGGAAATGATTATAATATGGATGGAAACATCAAGCTGAATAAAAAAGAATTTATGGAAGTAAATTCTTTATTTGCGTGATGTCTCTGGGGAGATTATATAGATATATTCTTATTTTGGTGGCTTAAATTTTATATTCTTTATGTAAATGACACTTTTAAGTGAAATAAAAAATGAAACTAGAAATGAATAACAAATTGAGTCACAAGTTTGTCGTATAAATAATATAATGTGAGAACAAAATGATTATATTTTGTAAATAATAAGAAATATTCTATGCATTTAAGATATATAATTACGATTATATTCTTTGCATTAAATTAATATCAAAACTTAAACAAATTAATAATATATTGTTACTTTAACATTTTATGAACGACAGTTACTATCTTATTGACGATTATAGAATTGGGAGGAAAGTATTTTTAAGAATAATTCTATGAATTTTATAAGAAGAATGATTCCATGAATTCTATAATCAGAATGATTCTATTACTTTTATAATAAGAATGATTTCATGAATTTTATAATAAGAATGATTTCATGAATTTTATAATAAGAATGATTTCATAAATTTTATAATAAGAATGATTTCATAAATTTTATAATAAGAATGATTTCATGAATTTTATAATAAGAATGATTCCATGAATTTTATAATAAGAATTATTCCATGAATTTTATAATAAGAATGATTATGAATTTTATAAGAAGAATGATTCCCTGAATTTTATAATACGAATGATTCCATGAATTTTAAAATAAGCATGATTCCATGAATTTTGTAATAAGAATTATTCCATCAATTTTATAATAAGGATAATTCTATGAATTTTCTAATAAAAATGATTCCATGAATTTTATAATAATGATTCCATGAATTTTATAATAAGAATGATTCCATGAATTTTATAATAAAGATGATTCTATGAATTTTCTAATAAAAATGATTCCATTAATTGTATTATAAGAGTGAATCCATGCATTTAGAAAGCATTTTTAAGAATTATACTGAATTTAGAAAGTATTTTTAAAAATGATCAAATGAATTTTATAATAAGAATGATTCCATGAATTTTTATAATAAGAATGATTCCATGAATTTTAAAATAAGAATGATTCCATGAATTTTGTAATAAGAATTATTCCATCAATTTTATAATAAGGATGATTCTATGAATTTTCTAATAAAAATGATTCCATGAATTTTATAATAAGAATGATTCTATGAATTTTATAATAAGAAGGATTCCATGAATTTTATAATAAGAATGATTCCATGAATTTTGTAATAAGAATTATTCCATCAATTTTATAATAAGGATGATTCTATGAATTTTCTAATAAAAATGATTCCATGAATTTTATAATAAGAATGATTCCATGAATTTTATAATAAGAATGATTCCATGAATTTTATAATAAGAATGATTCCATGAATTTTATAATAAGAATGATTCCATGAATTTTATAATAAGAATAATTCCATGAATTGTATTAAAAGAGTGAATCCATGCATTTAGAAAACATTTTTAAGAATTATACTGAATTTAGAAAGTATTTTTAAAAATGATCAAATGAATTTTATAATAAGAATGATTCCATGAATTTTATAATAAGAATGATTCCATGAATTTTAAAATTAGAATGATTCAATGAATTTTTGTAATAAGAATTATTCCGTCAATTTTATAATAAGGATGATTCTATGAATTTTCTAATAAAAATGATTCCCTGAATTTTATAATAAGAATGATTCTATGAATTTTATAATAAGAATGATTCCATGAATTTTATAATAAGAATGATTCCATGAATTTTATAATAAGAATGGTTCCATGAATTGTATTATAAGAATCCATGCATTTAGAAAGCTTTTAAGAATTATACTGAATTTAGAAAGTATTTTTAAAAATTATCAAATGGATTTTTAATAAGAATGATTCCATGAATTGTATTATAAGTGTGAGTCCATGCATTTAGAAAACATTTTTAAGAATTATACTGAATTTAGAAAGTATTTTTAAAAACGATCAAATGAATTTTTACAATAAGAATGATTCCATGAATTTTATAATAAGAATGATTCGATGAATTTCATAATAAGAATTATTCCATGAATTTTATTATAAGAATGATTACATAAATTTTATAATAAGGATGCTTCCATGAATTTTATAATGAGAATGATTCCATGAATTTTATAAGAAGAATGATTCCATGAATTTTATAAGAAGAATGATTCCATAAATTTAGCATGCATAATTACAATTAGATTCTTACAAAAATATAAGTGAAAAAATTCAATCTAATTCGCTTATTAACTTAAAAGTATGGAAACGATTAATTGAAACATAAGAAAAGCTATTTGCCAAAAATTCAATGATAAAAAAACGGTATTAAACTGTTAATAACTTTCTTATTTTTATTTTGTTTAATGTTTTTTTAAAAAGGTTAATTTATGTAAGGTACATACAGTTATGATTTGGACATTATCAAGTTTTCCAAGAAACTAAATAAGGAATAAAAAAATTCATTTTCTCCGTAATTGCTTTAGAATAATGAACAGATTTTAGCTATTTAGTCACTAATATGTTTTTATCGAAAGTTTATAAGAATTTGACAGCAACTTAATTTCATGGAAGTAAGTAATTATAATTTTTAGAAGTTTCATTAAGTAGACTTGGCATTTATTTTTTTCTAGCTTTGCATTAAATTAAAATCAAAAACTTGAACAAAAGAATAATCTATTATTACTTCAAAGTTTACAACCGCCAATAACTACTTTGTCGACGATCATAGGTTTGGGAAGTAAGTATTTTTTTTTTTTTTTGACCAAAAATGTTTTGAAAAATTAAAATCGCCTTCGAATCTCAGTTTTTTTTATGTGTGAACATGTCTTTTCAGTGAATTTAAGGAATAATGAAAAAACTTGATTGTATACTCTTTTAAAATATAATTCCATAAATAGATGAAAACGTAGTAAGAATTGGGTCTTTTTCCATGTAATAGTGACGCTGTTTTAAAGTTCATGAAATCACTAACGAAATCCTTGCTCATGTGGATTTGGAATTCAAAGAAATTACAGATTCTTTGGCGAAGAATGCCAGATGTTTGGAACCGGCTGCCATTCCTAATTCCCCTGCAGATGAAAATGCCTTGGCAAAATCTAAACTTATGATTCTTTTTTAAGATCAAAACTAAATACCTAATTACAGAAATAAATTTCTACAGAAAAACAACCATTACTGTTACGAGATTAAGCACAAAGCACCACAAAAATAGGAAAAATTCTGCTGAGGGCATTACAAAATACCAAAAATATGACATCTGCACTGCGGTTGAGCTTACTCTTCATATGTGACATATGAGTTTACTCTCATGTCTGTGATTGCCCAGTTGTTGCAGCTACTATGCATTATCTGTACCATCCCTCTGATGGGGATTTCGTATATTCCGAGCTGGCAATCAACATGACCAATATTATTCGATAGCTCCACGATATTTAATTTTCATGTACTCTTCAGGGAAACGACAACAACTAAGGAAATACCCTGAAATCATCCTGCATTACGTTAATCAAGTTAAATAGCCATGCTATTCTGCTAACATCCAACCAATAATCACAACGTCAACGTTCAACCAGTAATATTCCAAAGTTTAATAACTACAGTATTTTCCAATATTAAACAACTATAGTCAATCCATATAGCAGAAGTTAATTAAGATATTACAAAACATGCAAGTTCAACTATCACAGTAATATCAATATAACCAACAAGCAAAAAAAAAAAAAAAAAAAAGAGTACACTTTTTTATTTAAGTATTCCTCAAAAGCATTTAATCTAATTAATTCAACTAACATTCTGAAATCGTAATTTATTACAGTGGGTGTTTTATGAAAATCACTATCATAAAAGTTATAATGTTATCAAACTACATAAAATAATGAATTCTCCGAGATTTTTTCCGAAACATTCGATCGATTTCCAATAATTTCCAGAATTTTAAAATCTATAACACATACATTTTCTCACACTTAAACATGATAAAACAAATTTCCTTTTTACATTCAATGTATTCTTTGGAAAAGTGTAAAAGTTAATATGAATCATAATTTATTTGTGAATTGATTTTATTTTAAATGTATTAATTTGCTTTTATTTCTTCTTTTTTATTTCATAAATTCCAAGCGCAGTTCCTCCGCGTTTCAATCAGAGCTTCGAGGTGAAAACAATAAAAGAACATCAAGAAGTTGTGCTGAGTTGCGATGCTCATGGCGAAAGTCCACTCACAGTGTCTTGGAAGCGTTACCAAAGACCCATTGACAGGAGCGTGCTTTCTAGGTATAAAAATACTGATGTATTAATATTCAATCAAAGTTTATGTAAATGCATTTAATACATTTAGTTTTTTTTCTAATTATCTTAGAAGGTTTTAAGTTTTTACTTTTTTTTTTTGCAAGCAAATAATAAGAATGGCCTCAATATATCCTAGTGCTTTAGAATGGCAATCTCCATCCATACCTACAGGGTAAATGTAGCCAATTGGTTATACTAACAAATATAGGCAAAAATAATGTTACTAATGAGGGAAAAACCAAAAAAATAAATTAAAAAACATGAATGTAAAAACTATGAACGCGGAAGTTCATATTGTGTGTTTGTGGTGTTAAAAGGAAAATATACAATGTAATGTCTCGGCCAATAGTAGACCTATAACGGCTTCAAGAAGAGAGCCACTTTCAAGATCAATATCATTTAAATTTTCTTTACAATCACTATATATATATATATATATATATATATATATATATATATATATATATATGTATATGTATATTATATGTATATTACAGAACTCTGGATTATGCACAGAAATAAAAATATAAATATAAATGTTATCAAAAATGCACGATCAAATCACAAGTGTAGTTAACTCCAAGGTCGTAAATTTTTCAGAGTTCTCGTGTCTACGTCGAATCTAATTGCTTAGTCTGCAGCAGACCTTAATTATCACACAGCGTCATGAACAAAACCACAAGTGGTTCACTTTGAAAACGGACTGCAAGCCTATTCAGTCACTCCAGAGAAAAAGGAAAACACTTCTGATAGATTGGTCGCAAAACATTGGATCGCTCTTCTTCAAGAAAAAAATACTACTTTTAAAACAATCCGTCATGTGGAGAGGTCAGCTTTGTCACTTCTCATTGAGTAGACTTTTCTCAGCTCATGGTCTATCACCAATCACGATAGAACAACTTATGGTGTAGTCCATATTCCATTTGTACTTGTTTCGACCTGGGACGGTCGCACAGACAATAGCATATACTCATATATAGACTCTTATACGTAGCACCGAATATCTAGTATCAGATTTCAGTGATAGATAGTACATTAGTACAAAACACCATGTAATATAACTACCCACAATATTACTTATCTGTTGACAAATTTAAATCATGGGTTGTTATTATGTACTTGACAAAAAAAAACAATTTTCTATCTGGGAACGAAATGTCAAAACTCATCTAGTGAGAAAAAAATATTACAACAGGTATTCATCAACAAGTCTTATTAAAAAGATGGGTGTTATTTCATTAAAATACACCATGTCCATAAATTAAGGATAATGAAGTTCAGGCAAAAAAGAAAGAGACAGAAGCAAAACAAATTTGACTTATTTGTAAAGTTGATTAAAAAAAGGCAAAGAGCAAAAAGATGCTATATGTTTGACATAATTAATAAAAATTGCGATTTTTACTCCTGAGCAAATTTCAAAAAAAAGAACCTCATTTACAAAAACAGTATAACATGGTTAGTATGATGGTTAATATGGAGCATGTCTCCCGACGATGCAATACAGGCCTTACAACGCCTAGGCATGCTGAGTATCAAATTATCATTCTGATCTTGGGGAATATTACACCACTCATCCAGCAATGCCCTCCGAAGTTCCGGTTGACAGGTGGGAGGGTGTTGACGTGGCTGCAATTCGTCGGCCAAGCATATCCCACATGCTCTATTGTATGCAAGTCCGGTGAGTATGCTGGCCAATCCATACGGGTGATATTCTCCAATTGAAGGCATTCGCCTACAATGTTTGCACGGTGAGGACGGGCGATGTCATCCATAAACAGAAATTCAGCACCCATGGCGCCCCGAAACAAACGTGCATATTGTTCCAGAATAACATCCCGATAGATGTGGCCTGTCATCGTTAAACTCTGAACATGCAGGTCAGTTCTGGAACCAAGAATAATTCCTCCCAAACGAGTCATCCTGCACCACCGTAACGATGTCGTTCCATTGTGTTCTCTGGTGGTAACGGGTACCTGGCGCTCCCATATGAAAGTCCTGCGAGAATCAGACTGCAAACTAAACCTGGACTCGTCGGAAAACATCACACCAGACCACTGTTGCGGTGTCCACAATGCATGCTCTCTACTCCAGGTTAATGGCAGGCTACAGTGAGTTGTGGTAAGTGGAACACATCTGACAGGCCTACGAGCATATAGACCAATGTTCTCTAAGCGTCTGTACACGGTCTGCCTTGAAACTGTCGTACCGGTAGCTGAAGAGAGCTGACGAGACAGGTCTGATGCTGTCCTCCGTCTGTTTTTTTTGGCAGTAACTGCTAAATATCGGTCCTTATTCGGCGTTGTAACTCGGGGGCGACCTGTGCTGTAACATCTACTCACATTACCATCATCTTGGAATCGTTACCAAAGCCTGGAGATGACACTCTGGGCGATTCCAAGTTCCTCGATACTTCCAGCTGGGTACGTCCACATTCCAGTCGTCCGATAATTCTACCACGTAAAAAATCATCCAAATGCTTCCTTTGTGCCATAACTATGCGATTATTGCACTGAAAGGCTTTTAAAGCGCTTGTGAACAATTTTACTTCTTTGCCACCATTCCTTATATACCCCTCTCTTACACTCTCGTCATTGTGACGTACTATCCGCGCCATCTGGTGGTTTCTGTAATTTGCATATTCTTCTTCAAGATGTGTGTGATAATTCTACAGATGAAATTTTTATTTTAGAGTTCAATTTGTGTGTGATTCTGAATTATCCTTAATTTAGGACATGAGTGTATTTTATATTAGTGTAATAAGGAGTTAATCCTAATCTCAGCTGCTCATAAGATAACTAATAGGCTTGTGGTTGCTGAGATTACTCAGCTTGCAGTTACTTTATTCTAGTCTTCCTATGTAATGTAAAAAAAATTTGAATTGATTGTTGTTCCATGATATACAATAGGGAAAATTTGTTTATTTAACAATATTGCATCGTCTAAAAACTGATTCAATTGTTTTGGCATCATCTGTCATAACTAAAAATAATGCTCAGTAAAAAGTAATTAATAATTCGCTTTCTTTCGTATAAAAGTACGGCCGCAATTTTATTTTTTTTTCAAGCGAATTGGCGCAAGAGATACAGGATTCTAGATTTTTAACATCGCATTTAAATCAGAATAAGACCGTTGTTGTGAATTATATCCATTAAAAAAAAACTAAAATAACGCAAACAGTCGACAGATACAGCGTGTTGAAGAGACTGACTTCTTACAATTAATCCATCTCATATCAAGGTAAACCGGAAATGACAGCAAGCGTACACAGATTCTCACAAAAATCAGCAAAAAAGCGCCGCCCACTTCCGCAAGAAAAGATTTGTAGATTTGCTGTGTCCGCTATCAAATGAGAAGTCCAACTCGAAAAAAAAATTAATTAATAAAAGTAATAATCGTAAACCTAGCAGTAAGTAGCAAATTGTAGTTAATAGTCGGAAACCTAATTATTCCTTGGCATATAGCAAACCTAATACTTGCAACTAGCACCGCCCACTACGCCAATCATATTGCGCGATTATACATGTGATTCAGCTGGAATATATGCATATATATACACTCAAGGGCCAAAACATTATGACCACCTGTCAATAACGAGTTGGCCCACTTTTGGCGCGCAACACAGCTTCAACCCGCCTTGGCATGGATTAATACCACCACTTAATACCAGTTAAATACCACTTCCACCTGATCACGTGCCTTCCACGTCATTCAGGCGAGTTCATTGCAAAATGTAGGGGTGGTCATAATGTTTTGGCTCTTAGTGTATATATGTATTGTTCTTCATTGTTTGCCAATATTTATTTGATGCTTAAGGAAAAGTTTCACGAAATTCAGTATGCTTAACAGAAATAATCTCAATCATTATTTCAAAATCCATACTTTAGAATTAATAATTATTCCTTTAGAATTAATATTTTTGGAATTAATAAGTAATGAAATGCAATCAAAGGAATTTATCTAGTGATCCATGTTTTGATAGTTTCTTTTATTTGGATACAAAACTTCAAAATTCCAGTTGAATCGCTTGAAAGCAGTAATTAAAGTTGATTTTGAAATTAAATACCGAATGGACCAACTGAGAGTTATTTTTAATGGAAGTTCTGTTAGATGTTGATTTATTGATCGTTTCGTCAATATGTAATGTGATACTTAGACGACATTTTATTCTTCTTTTTCTTCATTAGATATGTTCTGAGAGAACATGTGCATCCCAATGGACTGAAGTCACAATTATCAATCCCTTCAGTTCTCAGAGCTGATTCTGGTTTATTTTCCTGTGAGGCAAGTAATGATTACGGAAGGGAAGAAAAAAAGCATCCAGCTTATAGTTCAAGGTATGTTGATTTCAAGAAAATTTTAAAATACATGTTTATCTCTTGAGTATAAGTTTGTATAGATTTTTAAAATAATTCATTTAAAAGTGTTTCAAAAATGTTCTCATTTCATTTGTCCTTGAATTAAATAGTTGCCGATTAGATGTTTATGTATTTCCAAACTTTAACTATTGATCACATCTGTAACCGTAATCATAATTCACAGTGGAATTATAATTCTGTGGAATTTAGAATCTATTGTTTAGTCTTTATATGAATTTAATATGAAAAGTTTATTATATACGATGGAAATTATAAAAATAATCAAACACCTTTAACAACAAACAGAATAAAAATACAAATAAATAGAAAATAATAATAAAAAATGAAGTAGAAAAATTATTTTAAATGCAGCTAAGAAATTACCAAGTATAGGAAAATAAAAATTAAATACCTCTTGAATTTCTTTACATAAAATACCATAAATAAAATACCATTTGGATATTTTTATATGGAATTTAATCTGAAAAATCCCTTATATATTTGGAAAATTATAAAAATAATCAATAAAAAATATAAAAAGGAAAATTATAAAAATAAATATAAATGACAACTTTATACCTTTAATTACAAAGTGAATAAAAATACAAATGAAGAGAAAAAATAATAAAATATAAAAAGGAAAATTATAAAAATAATTATAAATGCGAAAAAAATTATTTTAAATGAAGCTAAGAAATGATCAAATATAGAAAAATAAAAATAAAATACCTCTTGGATATCTTTTACATAAAATACCTCTTGGATTTCTTTACATAAAATACCATAAATAAAATACCACTTGGATATTTTTATATGGAATTTAATCTAAAAAATCCATCATATATTTAGAAAATTATAAAAATAATCAATAAAATATAAAAAGGAAAATTATAAAAATAATTATAAATACAACTTTATGCCTTTAACTATAAAGTGAATAAAAATACAAATGAAGAAAAATAATAATTAAAAAAGTGCGAAAAATTATTTTAAATGAAGCTAAGAAATGATCAAATATAGAAAAATAAAAATAAAATACTTCTTGGATATCTTTACATAAAATACCATAAAATAAAAATACCACTTGGATATTTTTGTAGACAATTTATTTAATTTAATCTGAAGAATCTATTATATACGGGGAAAATTATTGAAATACTCAAATACCTTTAACAACAAAGTGAAAAAAAAATACAGATGAAGAAAAATAACAATAAAAAATCAAGTGCGAGAAATTATTTTAAATGAAGCTAAGAAATTTTCAAAATAAGCTAAGAAATAATCAAATAAAGAAAAAAATACAACTTGAATATCTTTTACAAATAAAACATATTTTCAGATTAGTAAAATAATGCACGCTATTTATGCCTAGATGTATGAAACTTTTTAAATATATTTGATGATAATTCCTTCCATTGACATGAAGGAAACAAACGCATATTTCACCAACTCATAATCTACAATGCTTGATGAATATTCATATTATTTTATAAGGAACATGGAATTATTAAATTACTTAACTTTACTGTAGTTCAAAGCGATAAAAATTCCCATACTTTCCATAAACTCATTTTATCTGAATAATTGCAAAAAGAAAGGTCTGAGGGAAGGCAAAACAGGAAATTGGTTTTGAAACTAAATTTAATCTTTTATGCTGACATTAAGAACGGAAGAGTAATCACATAACAGGCTGTTTGATGATAAGAAGAATTATAAATAAAAGAAAGAATTTTATCAAAAATCATGAGGATCCATATTGATGTTTACCTTGAATCAGATGTTGGTAATGCAGATTCGTTCCCATAGAAGATGCCCTGTAAATTGCTACGATGGATTTAAAAGAGCCTGCATAGAATTATCTCTCATCCTTAGATGAAGAATTATTAACTATTGAAATAACTATTTAATGTATGAAATTTGTTTGTTTATGGAAACACTTTAGAAATAAAATAAAATGTCATTTATATCTAAAACAATTAAAATAAATGTGGTATAAAAATACTTCTTTTAATATTAGTAAATGATCAAATGCATTAAAAAGTTCAGGATGTTGTAAAATTTATTATTAAAAACCTATCATTATGATTATCATTGTTATCTACATTGAATAAACATCATTTCTGATTGAGAAAATTTAAAAGACATCTTTATCTCTTGAGTATAAGTTTATATAAATTTTTAAAATAACTCACTTAATAGTCTTTCAAAATGATCTCATTTTATTTATTCTGAATAAAATAGTTACTGATTAGATTTGAATGCTTTTCATGAAATAGTATTTCGAAACCTTAACGATTGTTCACATCTATAAGATATGGCTTAAATTACTTTTACAGGCACACATTTAAAATGGTTAGTGAAAATAAAGATAATGATTTTTTTCTCTATGTTTATGGACCTTCAAGAACCTATTTTTTTAATTTGGTGATTTGTTGCTACTTTATTATTTCGACCATTTTAATATGAATAATTTTTAAATTCAGTCAAATGAGATGATTAAAATCAAATGAGACATTTAAGATATTGCTAATTGCCCGTTCCCCTCGAGGAGTTTCAGGAACATTTTGAAACTGGGTATTTTTGACAAACTTCATGAAAAAGCTGTCGCAAAATTTAGACTTGTGGTGGGTTATGACTGTTTGGGTGGGACTTGGGGCTGACTTGTGGTGGGTTTTCTGCACCGCATTGGCATATTTGATAGCTCAAATTGACCGTCTGTGTGCAAAGACAAGATCATGGACAGGCGCCATATAGCAGGATGTGCGACCTTGCGTGGGGGACTCCTGGGTGAAAAGTTATTGGAATTCTAGATCTTTGCTGATGAGTCATTGCTTTTTCTCTTATTGTTTTCTTTTTTGCTGTGTGTGTTTTTACGCTGTTTTTGATCTCGTAAGTTTGAAATTTTCTCTTGCCACTGGAAATTAAAAAAAAAAAAAAAGTTTTTTCATTTAATTTCTGATTGGTTTTTAAAACTATTTCGAAGTATTTTTAAAAAGTTTAAACTTAAATAGAAAGGAAACAAAAAAAAAATTAATAATCAATTTAGCAGCAAATTTGGTTTAATTGGCACAACGCCATCAGATCATCAAAATTTTCTTTCATGACAAAATATGGCGTTTTAAATAACAATAAAAATTCGATATTTGAACAATATCAAGCTGATTAGGATAAATTTGAAAAAAAAAATAATAATAATTTGAAGGAAACATTTTCCAATATCAGTGAGATCTAAAGTTGCACTGATTTAAAATGCTAAGAATTTCTTTTAATTGTTGTATTCTCAGAAATAAACAAGGATCTAATGACATTTATTAGTTCTATTGAAATTTAAATTCAAATCTAATAAACGAAATGCATGTTTAGAGGGATTTTGTGAAAAATAAAAGTATTCTTTTTGCTGAAGACGAATTTAGAAAATTGTTGTTAACAATTACATTCAATTCATATCGACATTACAAATTGGATTTAGTACTTTTCTTATTTTGAAAATATTTTTCCTTTTTCTATTTCATTTTCAGAAACGGATCAAAGAATGTCTCGTGCTTTCGATAAACTCATTTTATCTGAATAGTTGCAGGAAAGATGTTTGAGGAACGGCAAAACAGGAAATTGCATTTTGAAACTAAATTTAATCTTTTTTTTTTTTTTTGTAGCATGCAGATACGAAAGAGAGTAGTATACATTGCATTCGATATTTTATGGTAACGAATAAAAGCAAAATTAATTTATTATACAAAAAAGCAAGATTTATTTTTTTTTCCTTATCAAGATAAAACAAAATTCTACGAATAAAAGATTAGATACGTTTTTCACAAAGATGTAAATAGAAAAACAAAATGATGAATAATAAAAAAACTTATTAAATGCATTTCTGCGAAATTCTAATCATTTTTGCGAATATCATTTTTTTGATACGTTCATTTCCATTTAAAATTTAAATTATTCTAATTATTAATTAAAAAATTATTAATATATATATATATATATATATTCAGATAATTATTATAATTAGAATCATCGTTAACTACATACTAATGTTTCAAATACAACTATTATCATATAGATAGAAATTAAAAAATATATTTATCTGACTAAAATAATTATTGTATCTGTTTAAATATATTTCTCATAATCAGGTTTGTAAAATGCATAAATAATATAGCTTACCATACGCGACACTTACTTGTAATATTATTACTGTGTAATCTTTAATAATATTCTGTATATATATATATATATATATATATATATATATATATATATATATGTATGTATATATATAGAATATTTAATAATATTCTGTATGTATATATGTATATATGCAGAATATTATGATAATTCAAACCACACGGTTAACTTCATACTAATCTTTCAAATAATACAACCATTTATCATATAGATAGAAATTAAAATAGATTTAATTGACTAAAAAAAATATTGTTTTTTATTTCAATATATTTTTCAAAAACAGCTTTGTAAAATGCATAATTAGTATAGCTTACCATACGAGACAATACTTTTTTTTTAATATTGTTACCGTGCAATCATTAATAATGCATTCCTAAATTAATATATTCAGAATAGGACAGATATAAATTGTTAATGGCTATTTCAAGTAGTTTTTCATTGAAATTCTTCTATTATTATGCATATAAACAATTCTGTATTTTTTATTTTTAATTTAAAATTATTTAGTATAGACTGTGCCTTTATTATTTAGTATCAAAGGAATTTTCTTTCTATTTTAAAATAACGCTTTCTTTCCTTTAAACATAATACTCACTGAATAAATTAATTTTATTTATCTTCTTTATAACAGTTTGTTTGCTTAACATCAATGACAACAATTTGAAAGTTTTAGTGCGATAAATCAAAGTACAAATAGCCTCACATTGATAAATATTTTTTTAAATTAAAACAACAGCTAATTGCATTGTTTTTTGTTTGCTTAGTATTATAACATAAGTTATTCAACCCTCCATACATAAAACAATAAAATAAAACAATTATAAATATAAAAAATTTGCTTAAAATAACAGAAACGTATTGATTTATCGTTTATTAAAAAGTACCATTTGTTTAAAGGGCAGAATCAAGTGGAATAATATTTTATTTGTTTACAAATGACTGGTTTATTTAATTTTTTTATTTTAAAATCATTGGGCCTCATATACTCCACGAATAGTCCATCTACGGGAGATGAGGGTAGACCAGATCTTTAGAAGATTTTTTTATGGTAAATGCCCTCTATTTATATGCCTATAGTATAGGTAAATACCAGAAACCCCACCAGGCAACCTGCCAAACAATACAAGATGCTTGCTACACACATTGTCATAATCGCCATTGAGTCATTTTGTTTCTGAAAGCAATGAGTACAACAATGCCGCTAGTGGATTAGAATATTGGATTGCTTACAAGACAACTGAATTCGTTACCACTGAGGCATGACTTTGGCTGGTTGAATGTTTGAAGATGGAAAATGTCATATAATATTTCGTTATACACAAATATTTTTCGTTGTACACAGTTATTTTTAATTTTTAAATTGCTTATTGTTTAAAGATTACTATTAAAAAAGTTTTCATTTCATTTGGTTTCAAATATATGTTAAATGCTAATAATGCACGTTGCCACTGGACCATAAGTCGGGCTTGCTGAATGTTTGGAGATGAAAAAAAGGCCATATAATGTTGCATTATACACAAATATTTTTCATTGTACACCAATATTTTTAATTTTCAAAATGCTTATTATTTAAATGCGACTATTGAAAGAGTTTTCATTTCGTTTGGTTTTAAATGTATATTAAATGTTAATAAAACAAATTTGTACATTTTTTTCTATCATGTTTATTTCAACTTGTTAACATGCGAAAACACATGAAAGTAAATTTTTTTTTATGTTCTTTATTTTTGCATCTTCGGTAGTAAAAAAGTTTGTATTAATTTTTCTACTTCTTCATTCTATTTTTTTATCATCTGTTTATGAAACAATTCAAAAATTAATTAAAGCTATATTTTTATCGAAAATATTGGTATAACTAAGAGGATTACTAGTTTAACTTAAATTTTTTGTTAACAAACATGAGCATGTCTAAAGAAAAAAAAATTTTTTTTTTAGCCATAACTTCTTAAAAAACCATTAGCGGCAAAAGAACTCGGATAAGAAGGTATAAAAAGTACATGAAATTTTTTCCTATTACGTCATGAAAAAAGAATTTTCCTTTGACTTGTGAACAATTTTTTGTTTTTCATATAGTATAAATTTAAAAAAATGAATATGATTTTAAATAATAATTTAATAAATATAAATATGAGGTCCCATTAATTATCGTTCCATTTAAAGTAAAAGAAAATTTTATTTATTTTAAATGAAAAGTAGTGATTGTTATATTGCAATTTTAATTTTTAAGAAAACCTTTTATGTTAAAAATTAAAACAATGACATAAAAAAAAATCTTCTTATAAAGGATAATATATTTAAATGTCTCTGTACAAATTCCATACCAAAATTTATCGCTATGACATTTAAGGATTTTAACGTATCTTTTGTATTTCATATAAAATAGTCGAAAAGTTTGCTTAAATTTTTAAACTTGCATTTTAAAACCAAAATCATTGATGAAGTCAAATCTACTGAATTCTTCCTTTTTTTAAAAATAAACCGTAACTTTTTTTAATCCCTGTAGATTCTATGTTAATAAATTGACTTTTCACCATTAAAATATTATTTAACTGACTTAATTCCTTTGCTATTTATAAGATAAATATTTACCAATTGACAGAACATTTTATTTTTGGAAATATAATAATTATTTTGTAAGTTTTATTTTTTATTTTTGAAAGTAATTTATTGAATCATTTTATATAATTTCATTTTCATTCTAAGTAAATAAGCGAGAATATTTTTATTTCATTTTATTAATTTTCTTTTCTTTTTTTTCTTCTGGTATTTGAAACCATCAAACATTTTATAAAAAGTTTATTTTTTTATTTCTTATTTATTTACATTTTTATATAAAATATTTGTAGGTTGAAAAGTTTTTGGAAAAAAGTTTTTTTTTTGTCCAACTTATAGCAACCTTAAAAATAGTTGTTCCAGGTTCCAGAGGGAAAAACAACCGAGGTTGATATTAACATCAGTAATATAATGCTTTCATGAGGTAAATGTTGTATTTCTATGATATGTAAGGATGACCAATGGGAATCGAAACTTATTGGGTTGATCTATCATCTAATATATTACATTAAGGGTTTTCGTTAAGAAGTAAATTCAAAATTTTACTAAAGATATTAATCTAAATAAAAATAAGAAGTTTGAATCTACAAAGCCTTGCATCAAAAATAAGCTAATTTGTTTTCAAATTAATATGCTATTTCCAAAGTTTTATTATTATTATAATTTTAAAGAATATTTCTAAATATTCAGTTACATATATATTAAAAATTTTTTTCTTTTATATTGGATATACTACCAACAGATCAGTGGCCGACAATGAAGGGACGGTTTCGTCTTCTGGGAAATCTTCTAGGGGTAATTTCCCTACATTTTAGTGCCGTATGAGACATTCCTAGACAACTCCTGTTAAGTAGCATGATTATCGATGCATAACGCATACATGGAGGGCCAATATCGTTGTCGAGTATCCACTTTTCCGAAAATTGTGAAAATCCTATCAGACGACGATCTATTAGACATAACTTTGTGATTTTCATCCACAGCAGAAGCCAGCAATGCCATTTTATGAGGCATCTGAAACATGTATTCCATTGGTTTCTATCTTTCAGCACAGAATGAGTAGCTGGTTTGAACAATGTAACATAAAAGGGCGATGTAGTAAGTAAAATACCTTTTATTTTTGGTAACCCATAATTGCTCAATGCTTTCCGAATTAAAATTATTATTCATGAAATTCGACCTTGGCGAATTTAAACCTCTGTTAATTGAGCAAGTTACCATTGGGCATAAGAGACAGATTTTTTTTTTTTTTCAATTTCTTCTATTAGCTCACACTCTTCCTATATATATCTTATTCAAATTTTCAGTCGTTAATCAAATACTTTTTATTCATATACTCAAGTTCAAATACATTTTTTGAACTTGTAGTGGATGACACTTGACACTCCATGAAAACTTGATGTTAATACAGTTTTTCAAATATTAATTCCTTCATTAAATTTAATTAGTTAATTTTAGTTTTTTTAGATTTAAGATTTGTCTTTTTGGAGTGTTAGTTCTCTGGAACACTAACACACTGGAGAACTAACACTCCAAAAGACAAAAGAGTTTAGAGTTAGTTCTCTGGGGCCCGATAGCTCTCGGTGACTCAGGTTTCGGATCGAATCCGGTGGTGTCATGGATGTTTGTAGTGGCTCAGAATCTACTTTAAACAGTAGGCCCCTGTTTACTACGACTGTACGAGCGTTGGGCGCATTATTGACAGCTCTACCCCTTAAAAAAGAAAGCATCGGACAAGGCAGACCTGCCTTGCTCCACCATGAGGTTGTTACGACAATGAGGAAGAAAAAGGAAGTTATTTTTTAAAATTTATTAGTGATATTCAAACCTGCAGCAATGAAAAGAATGTGATCAACATTATGCATTCCATCAACAATGCAGTTGAAAACGTCAGTTGAACATAGATTGAATCAATTTAAATAGAGGTTAAAGTAAGTTACCAATCATAAATTAAGTACTAAATTTGAAATCAGTAAAAAAAGTAATGAGCGCGAAGATTTTTAAGGAATGGAGAAAATATTTTTTTGTGATAGAGGCATTGGGTGATTCTATATAAAATGATATACCCAGATTATTGTGCAATTTATTACACATATTATTAATTTTATCGTTTCTTATGATATGATTTTAATATACTTATTTACATTATTTCTTCGTCCCATTTGGTGGCTTCTTAGTGATTCAATCAGCACTTAGGTTGCCAAAAATTCTTACATGCCCACCAAGAAAATATGCAATTGAATTTAGTTCAGTAGAGGTATATAGAATTGTTTTGATTATTAACTATAGTATTATTGTAGGATGCAATATTTTCAGTTATTCTAAAGAATAAAACGAAGCCATCTAAATTAAATATTTTGAATTGACATCATTTTGCTATAATGCCAGTTTAAAGCATAACAATTCATAACAACAGAACGTAAATATAGTATACTTATAATGAATTCTGCATTGATGGTATTTTTATGCATGAATATTTTTATATATTACGTAGATAAAACAAACTTTTTTTTATTTATTGTACTGCCACCAATATAAAAGCTACTGGAAAGGCTTCTATAAAATTATTGTTATAATTAATTGAATCTGTGTTGGAAGGATATGATTATTTTCCAATGATTGGTTGAGAATACTTCGTACTTCTATATTACTCCAAATAGTGATGTCTATGGATGGAAAATCAGCAATGGCATAAATAGAATCATAAAAGGTTGTATGATATCTACAAATTATTATCGATATTATACGCCGAAGTAGTTAAAGGATGGTTTTATTGTGTAGGGTAAAACCCCACACTCTAAAGTTTAAGAATTTGCTGTCAAGTCGGACTTCACTTTACTCATGACGGAAATGGAAATATTGAAAAATAGATGATAGTTTTTGCAGTAACCTTTTTTTTGCTTTCTTGAACTTATCTATGCATAATATAAAAAAACTATATATAACGTACAGATTATTGTGTGCTTTGAAAACACAAAAGTAAATCGTTAGCAAAAGCAATAATTTTGCATCAATGAAACTGAAATTTCAAGCTAATCATTAATAAAAATCCAGAAGACAATGCCAAAAACAAATACTTGAGATCCTATTATTCAAGGTGTATTTTGGTTTGTCGCTGTACGGTTTCTGACACTTTAGGCTAATTAGACCAGGACCTACAGTTTAACGTGTATCCCGAACTATTAGCAATCCATGCCGCTGCCAGGATATTCTTCCAGGAGTTGTCAACTAGAGAAAAAATGTTACTAGGAAATCTCATTTTTTGAACATATTTGGAAAACCAAGCCATCATCTAGATTCAAAAGCTCTTTCAAAAAATTATAAGTTAAAAAAGTGTGAAGATTTTTCTTTTTTTTATTCAGTTGTTAATACAACTTTCTTTCTTCATTCTTTTGTTTTTCTCATTATTTTTTCACAGGGAATCCATATTTGTGTTTATTGAACATATTTTCATTTTGCAATACCAATAATTATAATAATTCATAATTCATTTTTTGAGACATTTTTCATGGCAAGTTAATACATTGAATATTGACATAGAGTACTTTAAGTTAATAATTTTTAGGAATTAGATTAACAGGAGCTCTGGACATTTTTTAAGATTTAAACATGCATTAAAGATCTTGAAAAGAAACGTAGAAAACATGTTATGAAACTGTATTGTGATCTCAATTGAAATACCGTCTTATGAATAAGTATTTTGGCTCTTCAATTTATTGATAGCATTGTTGACCTCAGCCTGAAGTGACAGACTGAAAATGAGTTTGAGAAAGGAATTCTGCCCTGACAACCAATGAAGTATTTATCTTTCCATTGAAACTGACATGTGCGACATGTATTTGTCATAGAAGGGAAAAACAAATTCCAGAATGGAACCAATGAGGCGAATTGTGCACTTATTATAGAGACGTAGTTATCATTTTAATCAAGAATTTTATTTTTGCAAGTATGAAATGCATAAAGTTCTTAAAAACCATCTTTTGCAATAACGAATAATGGAAGGAAAAATAAATATTTTTTTAGTAATAAATATTTTGAACAACAAATGCGACAATTTGAAATATTATCTTTCTCTTCTATTGAAACAGTCTTCCCTCCCCCTTTTTTATTGTTGTTTCTTTTCTGTATTTCCTGTGTTCAACTTATGCATACTATGAGAAAGTCCCTGGTTGATAATGATGGTGGGACGTTACATCCCAGCAGGTTTCTTAGATGCAATTGCTTGACATTTACGTTGTCGTATGAGAAAAACACCGAAAACTCTCAACAAGCAGCTTGACAGTTGGTGCACTTTCGTAATTTAACAATCCTCATTGAGTTTTTCCGTTTCTGAAGTGGTACTCCACATGTTAAGAATGAATTTTGACTTGAAAGCATCTGTAAAATGATTTGTACAAGTAAGGCGAGTTATTATTTTGAGCTCAGGATTGGAGCATTATGTTTTTATGTCCAGTTTGAAATGTTAATCATTTTAAAACTAAATACATCATCATGCCGAAGAGGCTGAAAGATTCTAGTGCGGGAGGGAGAGTTGGCCTAGAACTGGTGCGTGCGCTAATTTCTCACTGTTATATATCGGGATTAAATCTTGTTAAAAGTTGTTGTGCATTTGTTAAAAACTTGTTCAAGGGCTGATTTAAAAGGTCTCAACAATATCCAAGGGTGTAACCAACACTAAAAAGTCAAATAAAATAAAATTTATATGGGTAAAAACAATGAAATCTCCGATGAAATTTTTATAGTGTCAGTTTATATGCGGCAAAGGTGAGAGCAAAATTCGAGGAAACGTATTGCAGAAAATAGATGAACTCATGACGAATCTAAAAACTGAAAAAGTCATGCGCAGATAAATAACATAAGTATAGGACTGCAGTCACAGTTTAACTGACTCGATGCTTTGAGGATCCTAATATGAGTGATGCTATTGAGTCAATGAATATAAGTGATATTATGGAGCCAATGAATATAAGTGATGTTATGGTGCCAATGAATATAAGGGATGTGGAACATGTTATAACTGTAAAAAGAATCTATGAAAGTTGATTTCGAGAGGGCTACTTTCCCAGAGACGAATTTTCTCAAATCTCCTGCTACTTTTGGGCTTAAGTCCATTGCCTTTAAAAAAACATCACCATAAACTTTGAGATTACTGGCAATCTCAAAGACATACAGTGCAAACTTCATGTAGCTTACTTCTGTTATCATAGTCCATTATGCATATGTTAACATTGTAACATAGTTTTATTTCAATAAATGCCTACAACATTCTTTCATTTTTTATTTCTTATTTTATTCACTACACCTCAACTCTCCCAAGGCTTATTCATCCTGCAAAACAGTCCACAGATATGTTTTCATGCATTAAGTCATGCATATATCTCCTTCTTGTGGGTTTTTTTTTCTGTTGCTTTCTGCAATTGGTTTTATTTTTATTTTATATGTTTGAAATGTATATATATATCTTTAAATATGCTACCTTTTTTTTTCATTTCATTTCACTGAAAATAGCTAGCGAAGTAGTTAAATGATAAATGAATAGTATGAAATTATCTGTTCAAAAATAAAAATAATATAAATCAATTTGTTAATAAAAAATGATGTAGACGAAATTACTAAAAACAGTGCAAATTTAAGTTAAACTGTTCGATTTATTAATAATTATTTTAATAAAATTTATTATTTTAATATTATTTATTAATAATTTATTACAATTATTTATTTATTTATTAAAGATTTTATTTTAAATATAAATTGAATAGTTCTTCTGTATAACTGAATATCTTATGCTTCCTTAAGATTTCATTTTATTCAATATTTAGTACATAATAAA
The DNA here is from genome assembly GCA_021605095.1 of Caerostris extrusa. Lineage (NCBI taxonomy): Eukaryota > Metazoa > Arthropoda > Arachnida > Araneae > Araneidae > Caerostris > Caerostris extrusa. The sequence continues at coordinate 4,188 of BPLR01018367.1, read as the reverse complement.
ATATATACGTGCTTGAAAAAATGAAATTTATTACCATTTACGTATTATCTCTATAGCTTAACAGGTCGGCTGAAAAGTTCATAGGCTAACACAAAGATGGCGCTACTAGTATTAAATCCATATGATTTTTAGTTAGCCCTAACATTCAAAAAGAAAGTGTATAAATTTGACAGCTGTTATATTTATTAAAATCAATTAGTTAAATTTGATTTTAAAATTCATACGCGTCTACTCTATAGAAATATATAAAATATAATTTATATTGCATTTAATTAATTATTTAATATTATCATTTGATATGATTCTAGAATTAATAAAATGAGATTTACAAAAAATTAAAATATGTACTTTCTGCTCCTTTCAAATTAAACTCTTTTTGTGGTTTAAAATTAAATTAAAAAAATTTAAACAAATATTTTTTGATAAATTATAGTTGTTAACGATTTTTAAACATACAAATAAAAACATGCAAGGGAAATCGTCAAATAAAATTCTTAAAAGTTTAATTTTTTATGTTTAAAAATGATATTGATTAGAATCTAAACCTAAAAGAAAAATTCAATTATTTATATTAAACAAATAAAAATATTAACCACAAGGATTTTAATTTATCAAAATTAATTAATTAGTTTTGATCTTAAAAATTTTTTATGCTTCTACTCTACAATCTTTTTTGTAGAGTAGAAGCATACCTAAAAATTTTATTTAATTAAAATAAATAATATTGAAATTAATTAATTATTTAACATTATAGTTTGATAAGATTTGCTAAATACTAAAATGAGATTTAAAAGATTAAAATATGTACTGCCTGCTCTTTTTTCAAAAGTTAAATTAAAAATTTAAACGAAAAATTTAAAAAAAACATTTTGATAAATTATATAGTTGATTACATGCAAGTGAAACTCGTCAAATAAAATTTTTAAATTTAACATTTTAAGCTTAAAAACGATTATAATCTAAATTTAAAAGAAAATATCAATAATTTATGCTAAACAAATAAAAATATTTTTCATGGGAATTTTAATTTAATAAGAATTACAATTAAATTTGATCTAAAATCGTCAAATTTAACATCTTCTCTATGGAAAAAAATATAAAATATTTAATATTGCAATTAATTAATTATTTAACAGTATCGTTTGATATGAATTTTATTTAATTTTTTTTTCATATAAAACATAGCAAAATATTTTTTTTTTCACTAGAGAAATAAAATATTGTATAAATACAACACTAAAATTATAAAACTAAAATAAAAGTGTATAATATAAAATTCTCAAGTTGACAACGCTGAAATATCTCCTTGCTTGTAAAAGGTATACAATATAATAAAAAATAACATGAATGCACATATCAAAGCAGACATCTTAAGGAAGAAGCATTTTCAGGTAGATATTTGACACAATGGAAATATTCATACAAAACCTGTAGTAAACAAGAGTCTTCCCGGCCTAAAAATTCAGCCTATCACGCCTTAGCATTTATTGCAATTTTTATGAGCCTCGCTGTTTCAAACAACTATGCGAAGACAGTTTTATTTCTTCTGATCATTTACATAACTTTTTCGCACAAAGCGTACTTTTTCAAAAAAAGTAAAGATTCCACACTGCAGAATAGTATCACAATAAAACTGAATTTGTTATCAAGGCGTCATGTTGGAAATAGAAATATTGATGGGGAAAAAAAAAAAAAAAGATAATATATATCTTCGATCAAAAGAAATTGTACGATAGAGGAAAAGGGATACAGCAGAAACTAATACATTGGATATCTTTGGAAGAAGGAAATTCAATACATTGTTTATTTTAAGATATTGTAATTATTTTCATATTATGCAGTTATAAATGCTTATGGTATTTAAATAATTGTCAATTATAGAAAAAGTGTAATATTTGTTAAATATTATTACAATAATAGGAATTTTAAAATAGTTTGAAATTTATTGAATAGTAAATAGTTGGTAGTTGATAATAAATATTTGAATTTTGGGTAGTTTCAGCCCACGTGTTATAATGCTTTCACAAATGGGAATTTAATAAATACTAACTCCATGTTACAGCAATAAAAGTATCCTCTTTTTGTATGATTATTTCCATTCTGGAATTTTTTCTCTCTTTAGCAAAATACATTCTCCCATACGACATGCAAATATGTGGCAGAGCCACTTAAAAACTCCTCAATAAATTCATTGTCTAATATGCACTTCTTCCCTGTACTGTTCAGTACTAGTTCCTGATTTCAGTACTCTTTAGTTCAGTACTACTGAGTTCAGTACTAATTACTGTTCAGTACTAGTACTGTTCAGTACTTCTTCTGTACCCTGTTCAGTTCAGTGTTACTCTAATATACTTGTACCCCTGTACTGGGCATCATTGAAAAACAAGGCTCAACGAGGGTGCAAAATTGGAAAAAGAAAATGCCACAGAAACAGTTAAATTCAACTTAAATCAGCATAACTGTTTTTTAAAGTTATCATACCTATTAAAATCATATTTGTTATTAGAACTACATATTTTATCTCACGATTACTTTTAATCGGAGAAACGATATGTAATATAAATAAATAACAATAATAATAAATTTAATATATAAAATATAATATAATAATAAAAGATATATAATATATCTTATATAATGCACTAGTTAGAAATAGGAGTGTAATAAATGCCAACTCTATATTATACACAATAAGTACTCTATTTGTATCATTTATTCACACTCCGTGATTTTCTCTCTTTGACAAGTACGTGCATAATGACAATTACATATCTTGCTATGATTGACGTGGAATGTACAAAAGAAACAACATTTGCAAGAGCACAAAGCCATCTAGTAGATTAAAAGTTTGTGAAATGAAATTAGATATTTTATCTCCCGATTATTTTTAACGAAAAACGAAATGTAGCATAATATATGATATATAATATAAATAACAAAAAACAATAATAAATAAACAACAATAATAGTAAATAATACAACAATTAATAATAAATTTATGTATATATATATATATATATATAATATACATAATGAGCGATATAAAACATAATATCTTATGTAACGAGCTTCTTACAAATAGGAATATAATAAGTGCCAACTCTATGATACTAACTCTATGATACAACTCTATAATACTCTCCCCAATAAGTACTCTTGTATCATTATTCCCACTCAATAATTTTTTTCTGTCTTTGATAAGTGCATGCACAATGACAGTTACATATCTTGCTACGAGTCATGTGAAATGTACAAAAGAGTTAGTTGCATTTGCAAAAGGCAGAAACCATCAAGTAGATTAAAGGTTTTATGAAATGAAATAGAATATAAAAGTAGATACTAAATCAGGAAATAAAATGAGAACAGTCACGACTCTTACGTAAGGGAAAGTAATGATTAATGATATGAAGCATTGTAACTGTAGCACAGTTTTTTAACCACTCGTTTCTGGAAGCATGTCTTATTATGACTATTATTATTTTATATTTATTACTTCTTCCTTATTTGTTTTTATAAGAACTCTTTTATTTGTAAATTTTCTTTAGTGGTCTTATTTAGAATAAATATTGGCTTTATTAATGAAATTTCCAATAAAAGCACTTTATTAACATGACTGGAAACGTTTATTTTGTATCTTAATTATTTTATTTAATTAACTTCTTTATTGATTTGTTTAAATTGCTGTTATTACTTTATTTTTTGTTATTATTAAACTTTATTAATAAATTTAGTAATCTTGCATTCTTTTTAATATTTTTTTAATATTTGTTTATTCATCAATTAACAAAGTAAATTAGTTTGCTTTCCAAAAAACAAAACTTATACATTGTTTTCAATCTAAAAATAATTAAAAATTGCTTATAAAGAAAAAATAAATTTCAGTAATCATGAATTTCCAAAACGAGTAAGGAAAGGAACATAACATTTAAAAGATTTTATTACTTTATCGTTCAAAATATTTTTTCTTGGTTTACGTGAATTGCATATTTAATTTTAATAAATTCAAGAATGAGCGCAAGATTTTATTTGATAACTAAAAATCGTTTTCCTAAAATAAGACACTTGCATTTTAATATACTACTAACCCAGAGTTATCTCTGTATATCTCGATCTATTTGATAAATTCACCACATTTTTTACTTCATGTGGCCATGCATTTTTATTTGCATCTTCCAAAACACGAGTTCG
>BPLR01018366.1:0-76550 GCA_021605095.1 Caerostris extrusa | reverse complement strand
TAATATATAAGGTGAGCAATTTAAGATTTTCAAATTTATTACAAAAAAATATAATAATAAATTATTATTTCTACCTTGAAATATTTAAATTAAGACACAACATATTTTTATTCCACATTAGTCTTCTAAGAATGAATTAGAATCCTAATTTTTTTAAGAAAGTATATTCTATAAATTTAGAAATCTTTTTACTAATTATTTTCTAAAATTAAAACTGGATTTCTGTATAATTTTAAAAATAAAATGCCATTCAGCATCTTAATTTAAATTTAATTAATTTAGCTCTTTTGCCTGAAAAATAGATTCGATGATGTTTATTTAAAAGAATTTCAAAAATAAATAAAAATATGTTTTGAAATAAATTTTAATTATGAATACATTTTTGTTTTCTATGTCTATTTTATGCTGAAGTTATGCTGTCAACGAGTTTTAATTTTAAGGTAATTATTATAAATTTTAATTATAATTTCACATTTTAGAAATATATTTAGGATTTATTTAATGGTTGCTATTCTCACTGACGTGAAATTGAAGCTAGTAATATCAAAAAATTTAAACTCTCAATGCTTTTATTTATATTTTATGTTAACATATTTCCTTTTCAAAATATTCTATAATACACCATCAAAATAAAATATATCTTCGAAATATTTGAAAATATTATTTTGAAGAGTTTGGATGTTTAATCAAACTCAAAAAAAATGTAAATAAACAAAAATTAGAAAAATCTTGAATAAATTGAAAGGTTATTTTTATCTCAATAAATGACGAATAAAAAATTGATGAAAATAATTTTTTAAAAAAATCTAAGCAGTTTCTAAACGTAAAGGAATTAAATATATTTACGTTTTATTTACCTATTTTAGAATTTCTATAGAATATTTTAAATTTAAAAGTCTTTTTTTATTGATAAATAAATCGATTTAACTTCTAGAGCAACTTGAATAAGATAGTATCAATTTCACAAAAAGTTGAGTAACTTTGTATATATATCTTGAAATAAGATTAAATAAATATTGCAAAATAAACTACTTTTTCTGTAGTGTACCCTAATAATTTGGTAATGGTCCCCAATAAGAATCCAATTTTACCTCCCAGAAAGTTTATTGCAAGTAGGGTAAAGAGATCCAGGTGTGTTCAAAAATTCTTCTTACCCATAATGCAAAATCATCTTGACATCAATTGAGCGTCTATTTCCATAGAACTCGTAAACAAATGAAATTGCTTCTATACCATTTTGTTCTATTATTTTGATACAAAAAAATATGAGTACATTTTTAAATTGCCTACAAGTAGAATTCTACATTTTAGTAAGACATTATGAGAAACTGCTTAAAATATTAAAACTCAATAGGAATCCTTTCTTCTTAAAATTTGTTGAAGGATTTTTTTATTCTTATTCTGGTTATTATTCTAATATTTATTGACTTTTTATAACAATTTATAGTTAGATAATGTTGTAATAATTTGTTTTTAGTGTAATATATCAACACAGAAAACACGTGTTTTTAAAAAAATTGTTTATTTATAAAAAGTCTTAAACTGAACTTTCAGAGCATAATTCCTACTGTACAAACAGTCTATTGTATGTTTTTCGTAATTATCACTACTAATTTTTTCATTGTGTTTACTAACATTGATTACTTTTTTATTACCATCTAGTTATGTAATATATTATTGGATTCTAGAAATAAATCATATCTATAATTTTTCGTAAAAAAATTAACTATTTTTGATTAACTATGCTATAAAAAATAAAAAATAAGATTGATAAAAATACGACAAGCATTATAATGTAATTTCCTACAACTATAAATAATTCTAATTGGTGTAATAACATAATTTTTTTCAGATTATATAGTATTGTGTGAAAATAAACAAAATGAAAAAATGATGTTCATCTATTTAAAAACATTACAAAAATGTTACAAAAAAATAGGAATTGTACACTCTGTCTGTTCATTTCAGGTTATATTAAATATGGTTTCTTCGATGAATTCGTTGGGTACAGTTAATTATTTTTAATTAATGATTATTTATTGTTGTAATTATTAATTAATTATTATAATTATTTTATTTAAAAAATGTTTCTTTGATCCATTTGTTGGGTATATGATATATTTAATTATTTTTAACAGCAAAATGTTATTATATTACAAGTTGTAATGTACACAATTGCTCAAAAAAAATTTAAGGCAATTTCACATTAATAGAATGGGGCCTGAATGACCGAGTGGCTAGCGCTCTAGAGCTCGGTACCACAGGTTTCGGGTTCGAGTCCCGGTGGTGCCATGGATGTTGTAGTGGTTCGGAATTCACTTTAAATCGTAGGTCCCGGTCTATTAGGATTGTAGAGCGTTGCGAGGGGCATTGTTACTCCGTGGCTTCTCTTCAAGTTACACGCCCCCCTGGGTATTGCAAAGTGAGTAACGTCTGTGCAGCGCTTGCCTTAAGGCATCCATGACCAAGCTGCATAAGTGTTTGCCAGCTGCATTAGAAAGAAAAAAACATTAATAGAATGAATATTTCGCAAAAATCATTTTCCAATTAACATAGGCGTGTATAAATGCACTCCATTATCCTTGTGATTATCGCCAAATTATTAATATTGGCGACAAAATTACAATATGCAATCTCCCTGTATTTAAAATGCAAATGAAAGGTTAAAAAGTTGATTGAATTTGATTATAATGACGCAGAACACATTAATGAAATTCAATTTAACTAAATAGCATAGCTGTTTTATCATTTACGAATATTAGCTCTATATATTAATTAGACTTGGAAAAATTAATTATTACAACCTTCAATTATATTCGAGTTTCAAAGAATACATTTTTTTACTTAGATATATTCAAGACAAAATATTCATATACAGCACAATAATTTCAACTTTAATTAGCATGCTATCAATGACCTCTAATCATTAAATTAATGAAACATAATCACCAATTGTACTGGTGTTCTAAATTAAGAGAAACTATTTCGTCAATTTCCTCTAGAACCAATAGCCATATTTTTAATGAATTTATGTGTGTACATTGGTAGATATAGATAAAACACTACTCAACAGTTATGTTGAAGATTTCTGTTAATCAATATAACGTTAATCAATACTAAAAGTGTTAAGCTCATAATATCTAGTGAAAAATGGTTTAATTTAAATATGTTCCTCTTTATAGTGATACAGAGTTCCCAATGTGACCTTATACTGCATATTGGATAATTTATAGTCACATGTCATAAAGTTCAACTCTTTAGCAATGCTATTTTTGAACACTGGATGTTTCTAGGAGGTTAAATGGGAAATGCAATCGCCTTTCCAAAAAGAGTCTAAAACATTCTCTATAGGTATACGACTGTTTATATGACTGTATTTGAAAGGATAATAGTTTAATTAACTTAAATAAAAATTGATATAAAAAGATAGATTAGATAATTTAAAATTATTGATTATATATATATTTTTAAAGGTTCTAAATTAAATTAATTCAATATAAAATTTTTATTTTTTAATTAAAAAAATTTGGAAATAATACCGATTCACAAATTTTTTTATGTGTATAAATATAACTGGAAATGATTATATATGATTGAAGATATATTCTAAAATGCAAGAAATATCACGTGCGCACCGAAAATAAATCTTAAATGAAAATCAATATTGAATAAATTATCCTCCAAAATGTACAGAGTAATTTGTAATGGTTTTAATAATTGCATTATAAAACTGAAAAGTGAAAACTGTGTCAAAACATATTTATGGTAAGTGACAAACTCTGAGATCGTTTAACAAAATAACTTGATTAACGGACCACGTATGGTAGAGAGTGAAAACTTGCTTTAAAAGTCTTTTGAAAAAGAATGATTTATATTTTACAAAGTTGTAGTATGTGGGCTTTTAACTTTTTTTTTCCTATATCGAGGAGTAGTAAAAATCAACACGGCAGTTGGTTAAGACGGGCTTCAGCGTCGATATAAAATACGGCAAGAAATTTCTTGATTACTTTTTAGTACATTATTTTATTTAAAATGTTTATAGCACTGTAGATCTCAGAATTATTATTTCTTAATAATGTAATATTGGGTAATTAAGCCTATTTATTTGTTTTATAATGGCTAATTTACCTGTTTATATAAGTATAATTTATTGCATATTTTTACATAAATGTAATAAATATATATTGTATACAAAGATTGAATTATATATTTTAGGAAATTCCAATTAGATATTAAAATAAAGGTTTATTTATAGTTATATAGTAATTTTTCTGATTTATTTTGTTTAACAAAATGACAAAGTTATGACAAAATATGGACGTTGTGTCTGCTAATCAAAATCTTTTGAAGCTGTTAGACGAGTACGAAACTAGACATCTACTACCATGTCCATCATTCAATGATGCAATAATAATCATTTCATAATTCATTCATTAATCGAAATATTTTCTTGTTCTGTAAACGTTGTATATTTTGCTTGATCATGCAGAGACAAATCATAGATAATCATGAAAAATGAGAAGATGCCTTGATTATATATTTTTAAGTCACAGATTTAAATAAATTTTAACGGCCTCCACCATTATTGACAGGTCATAGTTAATATACAGAACTTTTACGTTTCTGCAGCTTTCATTTCTTATTTTATACCCCTCTAATGTGTTACATTTTTTAAAAATTCATTTTGAAAACTTATAGGCACACCAAAATAATGAAATTTTAATTCTAGCATTTTCAAGCTAAACAGAATACTGGATTAAGTTGATTAACTTAAATAATTTGGTATAATTGAATTTAATTAAACTTTTAAATAATGAAAGTTTATTGATAAACATTTGTCTTTCACATATTAATGCTTCATACAGTATTCGTGATACTAATTAAAACTTTTCATTAGCTTGTAACTACCTTGAGAATAGCGCTTTGTGTTTCCAAAGTGTATGAAATAAAAATTTGTAAAAACCGTTACGAGTTGCTGAACCGAAATTTTCCATGCTTATGTGAGTGACATATGCAATGAATCTGTAAAACCGAATACCCTTCAATTAGACTAGGGAGGGAGAACGTGATTTCAGAGGCTACTTGGGGTGTTCTAGGATTAATTATTCAAATTTGTGAGTAGCAGCAACAAGCGCAAACTCGATTGGAGTATATATATTGAGAAATATATTTAGGTAAGGGATTTTGATAGAAACTAGACAAAAAAAAAAAAGCAATTTAAAATGAGTAAAGGTAAATGAGTGCTCATAATAATATTTTTCCAAACTTAACTGACATAAAAAATTAGATTACGAAAATAATAATGTTGATTTGGACTTATTATTTAATCTCTAATTTAGTAAGAAAATACGTATTAATATTTTCCCTCTTATTTTCCCTCTTAATATTTTCCCACAAGAAGATTATAAATATAACTGTTTTTTTTTTTTGCTTCTGAAACTGAGATTGCAGGTTTTCTTATTGTTCTAATTAAAATATTTTTGTAATTATTTTTGTTGGAAAAAAAAAAAACAACCATAGGTCGGCAACATCAAAATTTCTTTCAAATACTCAAATTAAATAAATCATAATAAATTAAAAATTGATTAACGAAAAATAAAATTATACACACTTCAAAATTACTTATTAAAATGAATTAGCATGATTTTGTGCAAAATAAGCATTTCTAGAATTATGCTGTAGTGACAATTGCACTTTTGAGAAAAAAAAATTTTCAGAATGCACACTTTTCTGAAATTCAAATTTTTAAATCATTAATTTTAAAATCATAAAAATACATTTTTTCAAGTTAGTTTAAATATAATATATTGTTTAATTTTTTTATATTAGAATAAAGAAAGATGTAAAAAAAATTGAGTGTTCAGAAATTATTTTATATACGCTGACTTGTACATAACCATTAATTTTCATGCATGACTTTACAAAATTTTCTCTCTACATTTTTATTAGCACAGGATATAAAACAAATTTTTCAAAGAAAAATGTATCTTTAATCATCTTCCAACCTCTTGTCAAAGATGTTAGAAAAATGACAAAGCAAGGTTGAATATTCTTACTAAGGATAACGATCTTAAAAACTTTTTGAATTAAAAAAATAAGAAAAGAACCAAATTAATCACTCGAAAGGCGTAAAAAAGGTAATTTCAACAAAAAATTATGCATTTTATAAAAGTTTTTTAGATCGTCTAACTGAAAGAAAACGTTCGTTATTTTTTTAACTTGTCTTAAAACCTAAATCTTTTGTGCAAATTTTCAAAGGTAAATGAAAAAATTTTTATGAGGGAAAAATTTATTTTCAGAAAACTGTTTTAAACTCTTAAAACTTTATAATGTTGACATAAAAATGGGGGAAATGTAAGTTAAAGGTTCATAAAAACTTTTCTGTCTATTTTATTACTAAAAATTAGCATTCCGCATCATTAGTTTAGTTTACTTAATGAAAAAAAGTTTTCTCTTAGTGAATATTATTTTTTTATGTATTAACAGAATATTTTTTTTTTAGCTTTAGTCTCTTATGTTTAAAAATATTTTTTTCTAAAAGATACTTATTCGTTTGTTTTATCTTATTTAAAGTTTTATTCTGAAATTAAAAGAGAAACACAAAATATAATTCAGATACAAAATTTCATAATATTAAATATACATATAAGATATTTATAAATTTTCGAATATCATAATCTGCTGATACTTATACATTTTAAATTATATTCATAATGTATTGTGTTCAATGGAAATAAATGAATGTACAAATTATAACAGAATTACCTTCATGGAACCTTTCTGTTGTTATTCAATTAATGTGAGAGAAACACTTCGATGTGTTAAACATCAAAAAAATATTAAACACATATATAATATACTGATATGCAACACTTAAACAACATTGTTTATTCTCCACTTTACTATGCAATAACTTTAACCCGATAAATATGATTTAATTAGTTTAATATGCAATAATTAATAAATGAATCTATTTTACTTTCAATGAAAATTTTGATATTTTGTTTTTTTCCAAGATATAAAATAGTAAATAAAAAATGGTTAGATTGGCAGGAACAAAATTTCTTTAAATACTAAAATTAAGTTAATCATATTACCATAACACTGACTAACGAAAAAAAATAAAATAAATTAGTGTTCTTTTAGTAAAATAAGCATTGGCATAATTATGCTGTAGTGACAATTATACTTTTCAGAAAATATAATTTTTTTTAAGAATGCATATTCTTATGAAATATTTAATCTTTCATTCGTTTTAAAATGATATAAATACATTTTTCATTTAAGTTTAAATATAATATATTGTTTAATATTTTTTATATTCATTCTCTAAAAATGAATGGAAAATAAAGAAAGACGTAAAAAAATTGAGTGTTCAGGAATTTTATATAAGCTGACTTGTACATAACCATTAATTTTTCATGCATGACTTTACAAAATTTTCTCTCTACATTTTTATTAGCACAGGATATAAAACAAATTTTTCAAAAGAAAAATGTATCTTTAATCATCTTCCAACCTCTTGTCAAAGATGTTAGAAAAATGACAAAGCAAGTTGAATATTCTTACTAAGGATAACGATCTTAAAAACTTTGACTAAAAAAAATAAGAAAAGAACCAAATTAATCATGCGAAAGCCGTAAAAAAAGGTAATTTGAACAAAAAATTATAAATTTTAAAAAAGGTTTTTAGATCGTCTAACTAAAGAAAGCGTTCGTTATTTTTCTTAACTTGTCTTAAAACCTAAATCTTTTGTGCAAATTTTCAAAAGGTAAATGAAAAATTTTTTTTTTTATGAGGGTAAAATTTATTTCATTAAAACTGTTTTAAACTCTTAAAACTTTATAATGTTGACATAAAAATTAGAGGGAAATGTACGTTAAAGGTTCATAAAAAACCTTTCTGTCTATTTTATTACTAAAAATTAGCATTCCGCATCATTAGTTTAGTTTACTTAATGAAAACGTTTTCTCTTAAAGTGGATATTATTTTTTTATGTATTAGCAGAATAATTTTTTTAAATTTTAGTCTCTTATATTTAAAATTATTATTTTTTTCTAAAATGAAACTTATTTGCTACTTCTATTTTATTTAAAGTTTAATTCTGAAACTGTAAAAAAATCACAAAGTAATACAGATACAAAATTTCATAATATTAATTATATAAGATAGTTATAAATTTCAGGGTATCATTATCAATTGGTTCTTATACATTTAATTACATTTGAAATTCTATTCAAAATATATTGTGTTCAATTAAAATAAACAAATGAACATAATATTCATTATCATTGCTCATCATTATCTACACTCAATCTCTCTGTTATTTTATCAATGTTAAAACACGTTTTGATGATAACATAAAAAGTATTAAATAAAATAAAGAACATACTGATGTTCAAAACGTGAACAACAATTCTTATTATTCCCTTTACTATGTAAGAACAATCACCTGAGAAATATGATTTTAATTAATTTAATATGCTTTAATCAATAAATGAAGCTATTTTATATTTCAATGTAAATTCTGATATTTCATATTTCTTTCCAAGCTAAATCAAGGTTGTAATTTTCACATTCCTATAATAAAAACAAAAATTCGAAACAGTATACTCAAAACTCATATTTTATTTTTGAAGAAATAAATAATTTGATGCTTGATATCATCTTAGTATAAATACACATTTTTATTTTACTTGAAAACAGAACGTTTTTAATTTATTTGAATTAACGTTTGTAGATAGTTCAAACAATCTCTCAAGCATACTCATGAGCATTAACAACTCATGTGCCAGTTTAAATGGTTTTAACGGTTTCTGATACTTTGATTACCAAGGTTATAAATATTTTTGGAATATTTTTTCCTTTTTACTTCCCTATAGCGACCAATAGATGAACGTCTAAAAGATCTAATACTATAGGAAATAATGGAATGCTACTAGTATTATTACACCCCACCACATCATTGTGCCTAGAGATGAGTTGCCCCTTTTACAATTTGGAAATGATGTGGATGACAAGAAGTCAGATTGGGCTCTGTGACACTCAACAGTCATATGAGATTGGGACCTACGTGGATTCCGAAGACCTTAAAATGGATTGCGTGGAGACCTTAAAGTGGATTCCGAACCATCCATGTCACCGCCGGGATTTGAACTCGAAATCTGTGATACCGAGCACCAGAGCACTAGCCACTCGGCCATCAGGCCCCAATAAGGGAATAAGGATACCTGTTACAATCAAAGAAAGTTGAGATTCCTTGCCAGCTAGGATGTTGAGACTTGCGGTGTCTCGTGATCATTTGGCCAGCCATCTGTACTCCATTGGCATTTTTGATAGCAATGGCTTTTTTATTTTCTTTTTTATTTATGTGTGTGTTTTACTTTGTTTTTATCCCGTAAGAGTTTATTATTTTCTCTTGCCATGTGGAAATAAAGAATTAAAAAAAAGGGTCTAGAAACCAAATTCGATTATAAAGCGCCAAACTTATCATGACGTAAAAATTAATAATAATATATATATATATATAATATACATAGATATATAGATATAATGTATATAATTTTATTAGTATTATTTATGAATAATAATATTAGTGAATACAAAATCTAAATTGTGAAAACATTATCTTAGGCTAATTGATAACAGTTACTTTTAAAAAACTACAAAACAAGGATTCTTTTAAGAAGGTATTTAACCATTAAAAACAAACATTATTTTAAACTATATCAACACATTTAATATCAGTGGTTTAAATAAACACGATTAACGCTTAACTGAAAAATCCATTACCAAATTTATTTTCTGATAAAAAAACAGCTCGGTACTTCACGCAAAATTCATTTAATTACGTTAATATCAAACGGGTTTGAAAAATCTAATTAACTGCCTTCCTTCCATGCTTTTTTGTTTTTTAACGATACAGAAAATTAAAGCGCTTTGCGTATACTATCTTCATTGCTTTGCATGGCATTATCCCCGCGGGTATTTATTAATTACCTGTAGTATACAATGAAGTATACCTTGAGAATTATGAGATGGTTCACCACTTCACGTATATTTAAGCAAATAGTTATTTTCCTGAATGATACGACTACGCTAATTTGACTAACCCATTAAATGTAAATACATTTAGAGAATTGAAACATATATTTTTTAATTGGTAATAAAAGAAATGAATACTTTTTAAATAAAACGGAATGAAAAAAATTAAAAAAAAAATAACGCGTTTTTTATTTTTATTCAAATTGACTGGATTTTTTTATTCAAATTTTCTGGTCCAGTTGTATTTGAAGACTACGATAATGATACAGTTTTAGATAGAATTGCATAGATAGAATTCAGTTCGATTCTTGTGGTCGATAAACCTGCTAATTTGGTTGTGATTGTAAAATCACGTGTGAGTTTTTGCATGCAAGGCAGAATTTTCTATTTGCAACTTTTGAAAGATATAACTTTTTATACCCAATATCTCCTGTACTGCATGTAAAGTATTCTAAAACGTATTTATTAACTTTGCACTTTCTTAATAATTAAATACTTATGCTTGAGGAATAAAAAAATAATAAAAATAATTTACAATAAGTAAATCTGATAATTTAAATAACTAAATAATTTATTTTTTAATGTAGTCTGATTAGCAATGAATTGATGAAAAATTCGGATGTGTTAGTAAATATAGAATTTTTAAAGCAATTATGTAACATTATCATACATCTTCAGTTTGATAATTGTTATAATATTAATATGTAAAGGGAATAATATATGCAGTTGTTTTGTAATGCAATGCTCATTAAAGTAATACGGTACAAAAAATGACAAATATGAAGCAGGTTAAGCGTTAACAAGGGCATACCTTGTGGGCATAAATGCATGAGCTGACAATTAAGTTTCATTTGTCAGGTTTGCAAAATTGATTGAATTGTTTCGAAACCCTACGTATTATCTATCCAAACCGTTCCAACCAATAAAATTAGATAATGTATGAAATATTAAATTAATTGTTATTTTATAATTGTAAATATAATGTACAGCTGTCAATCTTCAAAAGAACATAATAATCATTGTATTATCATAAGTAATTTTTTTTTCTTATAATTTAATTAAATTACTTACTTATTTATTTACTGGTTCATTATCGATAAACAAGACAACAACTTTAAAAATTGCATATTTAAATAAAATAACGAAAATGATGATTAAAACATAATAATTTTTATTGATCTATGTCATTTTCCTGGATTAAAAACACATAATTTCTTTCAATTTTTTTATAATATGTATTCGTAATACATCATAAATACTCTCTATATTCACGTTCAAAACATGAAAAGTGATTCACTTTTCCTTAATCTGACTTTCATTTCTTGTCTTGCCACAAAAATAAATATTTAAAAAAATCTCTCTCTCGATATATATATATATCGTTAGAGTAAAAGGCGAATTTTGTTTTAAAAAAGAAAATATATTCTAGTAACATGATAGAGCATCTAACTTAAGCCTCTAACACTACTTTAATGCGCGGATTTTTTCGTTCTGGTCTCAGACATGTCTAATATTATTAGCAATTTCTTTAACATCAAAGACGTTAAAGTTGAAAGTGATCTCTCTTTTCTTTGAGTTTCTTTATAACCTCACAATAAAAATGTCAAAATGCATTAATAAACTTTTCTGGAAATTTCTTTTAACTTATTCAGGACTTGTTTAACGATATATTTTTTTTTTTCTTTATTTGCATTGATTCTCGCTTTTTTAACGTTAAGCATTGCATAATGAATTTTTATTTTCTGTTTCTTTTTATTACCTTTTCAAGGCATTGCAAGACAGTTATTTATGCAGGTAGTTATGTTTATAAGTTTATTTATTATAGCGTTAGGGATTTTACACGTAAGGGAAAAGGGATAAAAACACTTTAGGACTTTTATATAAAAAATTACTCATGAATACTAAAATAATTTCTTACTTACATTAAAAGAAGTTATTTAACAAGTGGATATACATCAAATAACTAATCAAATGGATATACATAAATCAATAATAATAAATCATCAATGTTTTTTTATTTCATTAATTTACTTCATTAAGGATCAAAAACCTTTTCCTTTGCCAGAAATGAATAAAATTTAATTTTACACTTATGACAGTGCAGTTGAAGAAAAAAAAAAAAAGTTAAAATAGAAAAATATTTATTTTTACTCGGGTTACAAAATTTTAAAAAAGCAAAATTAGTATAAAATAATTGCTATTCTGATTCATGAATTATTAAAGCTATGTTATATAAAAGCCTGTTGCATTTTCTGTTTGCAGTTGTGTAAAATAAAAACATTGTTTAATAAAGTTTTTTGCTGCATGATGGCCAATTGGCTAGCTCTCTTTCTGTTGGTACCACTGGCTTCAGGTTCGAATCTTGGTGGAGGCATGGATGTCTGTTAGTGGTTTGGAATCCACGTTAAATTGTATAGGTCCAATTAGCCTAAGTATGCACAAAATGACCGCAGAGGGAAAAACTAATAAAGATTTTTCAATTCTTACTATAATGATAAGGTTACTGTACTGTAATAACTGTAATCAAGTACTGTAATATTAAAATAACTCAAAAGTAAAGAAAAACGTTGTAAAATTATCTAAACGAATGACTGGTTGTTATAAACATTTTTCATGCGTGACCAAATATATTTGTTCTTATAATCGAGGAAGATCCATCTATATCTATCCGCAGAAAAGAACATTTGAAAAAAAAAAATTATCACAATAAATAGAAAAAAATAGTTTATGTAATATTGAGATTTTTGCAACGTTAATATTGAATAGATTAATAATTATGTAACCAAAAATCGATTGCTGCACTAAAGCAAAGCTAATATTGAAAATGCAATTCCTTCTTGATTTAAATGAACTGAAAATTCGTGTTGTTGTTGTTGCTTATCCCCTAGATTTAGAATCTTAAACCAAGCCAGTATATCAATGTATACCAGTATATGCTGCATCAATAGATCGTAAACAATCCTCCTCCTTCAACAGTTGCCTCACAGATGTACCAATACAATCGATGAGATGAGAGGGAGACGCGATGGCCTAACAATGATAAAGGGTGTATATCTTCTCGTCTCCAATGAAGGTCAAACTCTTAGTGTGGCCAGTCCTTAGTCTAGCTAAAGCCGTTTGAGCAGATCTAGGACAGGAGCACTGCAAGGACATATCAGGATATTTAGCGGCGTACCATGCATGAATTGGTGGCGACCTCCAAGCGGTATTCACTCTGGCTGAAGTCATGGAATGAACCTCTGAAGCTAACAGATTGAATGAAGAAGCTTTGGGAAGTTCGCAACCTTCCCTAGCGAGCAGATCAGCAATTTCTTTACATAGATGTCCACATGGGAGGGTATCCACTGCAAGCACACCGATTCGATCTGGTCCAAAACGATCCGATCTGGTCTGAAAATTCGTGTCCATTGATTAGTGACCAGCCATTCCCAGCAAAATCCCCAGCAAGGAAGCAGACAATTTTTACATCAACATTGAGCTATAATTCCTGTTTTGTTTGAAATAAATTAAAGCAGCAACTTTGTATTAATCTTTGAATCAGCTTTGTATCAACAGCAATCTGGTATGATTCAAAAGGTAATGAAATCTTTTAAAGATGGAATAAGTTTTAATAAGTAGATATTTCTTATGATTATTTGAATCTATTTTAAATCTGAAACTTGCCAGCTTCGTGAAAAGTAAATTTTGCATTTATTTCCTTTGATGAGTTAAAGAAAAAGATACTTCTTTTGAAATTGAACTTGTGTCAAAACTAAACGTATTTATTTTAAAATAATAAAATCATTAAATGAATTTGAATATAAAGCTTTCAGATGTTAAAATTTAAAAAAAATATGTACATTTTTGATAATGAATAGAATGTCTGAAAATAAATACTTGCAAAATATTTTTTCATTAATTTAAATTAAATATTTTCATTCAAAACTCACATTCTGCAAAGCTCAACGAATAGAGAAATGATTATTGAGATAAATGATTTGTTTATCGGTTTTAAATGAATCAGATGTCATAAAACCTGATATTTTTTAAAAAAATTTGGTTTTGGTTCTTAAACTCTTCTTATAACAGCGAAGAAGAAAATACTCAACTGCTTTGCCTGCAAAATTAATATATACACTTTTTATATTTTTTAATATACTTTTATATAGTTTTAATATAGTTTAATATAGCTTTTAATATAGTTTTCATTGTTTTTCATCATAATTATAGATAACCACAAATATCTTGCCTGGCTTTTTACAATACCCATGCTTTAAAACCCATGCTTTAAGGACTGAAGATTCTAAGGATATAGATAGAACTGTAGTTTTTTTGGATTTTAAAATTGCAGATGTTCTCTATATGCTGCATTAAATTTAAAAAAAGGCCTAAAAATTGTCAAATGTATCTAGAATATTTAGAAATATCAATAAAAATATGTAAAATAGCATAATAATTGAAACGATAGTTATTTTATTTTATGTTTGATGCTTAATCTAGTAAAAATTTACACATGCATAAAAAAATTACGAAATTAGAATGATTAATGGATGTATTTTAATAATATATATTTAACAATATATTGGATTTTTATTTGTGTTATATACTATTCTTCTAACTTTTAGAATTAACTATCATATAAAAAAAAACGAAACTAGCACCCTAAGAATATTCAAATTAACAAGTCAACAATGAAAACATTAATCGCAACCATCACTAATATCGAATGATCGAAATGTCTCTCAGAGATTAAAAAAAATATCAATATTAATTTTATGACTTTCTTTTTGCATTTAAATAAAAAAATATATTTTTGTATTCTTATATACGTAGAAATTGACTATGTTTATTCTATTATCCCAAATTTCAATTCTGAGCTTTCATTATTTAAATAAAAATGTTACCTGATTAAACTAAAGATAAGCATAGAAAAAATATTAAAATTTCATTAAGTTTGCGTTTTTTTATTATGGAGCTACACTTAGAGAACCAATCTAAAATAGTTGATCCAACTCTGGTCCTAATGGAAGCTAGTTTATGTGATTCTTTCCTAAGAGTTTCTTGTCAAATTCCGTTTTTAATTTTCGATAAGTGAGAAACTGGTAAAATGATAAGTCTTTTGCAAGAAGGTAATGAAGAAGTATGACCGGTAGTGAAGTCTTTTTTGCAATCACAAATAGAATTAGAAGAAATTATGAAGAAATGTAAGGTTGGTGTGTTGTAAAAAGAATAGATTAGCTAAATACCATAGAAGTATCGCCGTGGTGAAAGTACGTCATTAATGCCAACCAAAAAGAGACAGACATTAAAATAATTAAATAACCCTTATCTGAATGTAAATTGCTTCAGATTCGTATCCCATTAAAGTACTGGATGTTACATTTAGTAACATAAAAAACGCTGAATAATTGAAAACTGTTTTATGTTTGAAAAATCCGTCAAAACTCCCATCTACCATTGGAAAGAATTACTGATATAAAAAAAGTAAAAAGGTATTTTCAGGTACGTGTCAACAATTTTAGAAAAATGAATGCTCTAAATTTATAAGATACCATAGGTCCTGGTCTAATATTTTCTTAGAGAGTTGTTTGGGTAGTGTTACTCGCGTCCGTAGCATATCATCAAGATACAATAGCCCCCTGTGCTAAATGAGTAACAGCAATACAACCTTTGCTTACGGCATAGAACATAACTGACTCTGTATGGCCAGCTACATTAGAAAAATACAAGATTGTCGCTTTTCAACAAATACGCGTGAAATCGTGTGAGAATTAATTTTACAAGGAAATTACATATCAGCATTAATAACCTATTTAAAATATTTTTGCAAATTACTTTTTATAAAGTACTTTTAAGAATTATTTCAACTTCCATTAAAGAAACGAATTTAAACTAAGAAAGAAGTAAACGTTACCCATATAAGTATCAAAGCATTAAATTTCTTTTAATTCAATAGATTTACAGGAACACAAATACTTTAAAAAAGGATGATGATTCAAAATTATTATTGCCTACATAAATCATTAAGAAGCTTTCAATTATTTCTTCAGAAATGGAACAACAAATAAAACTATTTATCGGAATCTCTTTTTTAATAACCCATTCATAATTATGTATGATAAAAGCTCGTTTATTCAAAATGGAAAAACAATTACCTTGTTTGTTTTTTACGCAACACGCAAAAGCAAAGGATATCAAAAAAATTGGAGATGCTTTTGGAATTAGATTGATGATGTCCTTTGAGCAATTTAATTCCGTTTTATTCATACGAAATCGATATTTACCAGCATTTTTGTGTTAAGGATATTCTTCGTTTTTTTTTTTCTCTAAGAAGTGTTTCCATTTCGTCTTCTTTTAAATTTAATGTCGAAACTCATTACTTGTTTTAAAACCTTGAAAACAAATAAAATGAAAGAGTAATGTTTTAATTTTTTGTTTGCTTTAATGTCTTGGAACACTTAAAGTTAAACATTCTTAAGTGGTGTAAGAAAATAAATAAAATAAGACAATACGTATTATTTATTAAAGTATATTTGTTTTTTAAAATCATATCTGTAACTAAAATTTGATTGTGTTTATTTTATAGTTTTCTTTCTAAAAGTGAAAATGTTTCACAAATCTCATTAAGAATCTGATACTTAATAAAAAATTATAAGAAAAATGCTTATTATATTTCAGTTCTTTTTAAAAATGTCTTCTTTTATGCCCTCTTTTACCTTTACTTTAAAAATAAATTCCATCGTGTCGCAAGTTTTTAAAAACATTTCAATTAAACAATTCTTTGAATGTTGTTTTGAAGCATTATTTGAATGCAGTTTTGAAATATTGTATATTAATTAATTATATTTTTCTAAAATGTTCTTCGAATATCTGGAGAATACAAACAATTTAAGATTTCAATTACATCTTTCACTTTTTTTTTTATTCTTGATGTCAAAAGCATAAATATTTTTCTTGTTATGTGAATAATAAATAAGCTGAATTTCTAATTATAAAATTATTATAAAAAATTGATATTAATTAAATTAAGGTAATTAGTTATGCATTAGTGTATTGAAATTATTGATTGTGAATATTTGTTATAAATATTCAATATATTATTATGGATGTTTTGAATATAAGATTATGAATATTTGTTATAAATATTCAATATACTATCACGGATGTTTTGAATATAAGATTATGAATATTTTGAAAAGAGTTTTCTTATTAATACCAATAATATTTACTTATAATATAAATAATATGGTCATTAATATTTCCAAAACATTTTTTTTAACTATTCTATTATTAACAAAATTCTAAGAAATATTTTTTTTTTCATTTTTCATTAGAGAAAAACATGAATATGTATTTTTACGAGAATTATCATAATTATAATATTTAAAAATTAAAATATTGCATAGATTATTTTCTTTACTGTAGAAATAATATAATTTTGAGTACGAAAATTGATAGATCATAATCAAATACCTCATATATAAAAATATCTTTAAACATCTTAAAAAATATCTTATGATTTATTTTATGATTGATAAATTCTAAAGTAACAAAAAATAGGTGCATTAAGTATAATAATTTATAACTTACAAGTTCACGATTTATGATATATAAGTTGATCATTTATAACATATAAGTCCATGACATGTGATTTATAAATTCAGGATAAGAAATAAAAAATAATGCCCCTCTTCTTAAATTTTTGATTACGCTAAGCAATTGGGTTTTTTTTCATTGAAATCTGCTTTTTTTCCATTGAACTAGGCTTTGCTAGAACTAGAATTTGCATTTATATCATATTTCTATTTATATATATTCTAGTACATTTCTTTTTTGCATCTCCTGTCTTGAAATCTGCCAGCACCTTGGCCCACCATGGGGCTGTTGTGCCAATGAAGAAGTAGAAGAAATACATTTATTTAATTGTTTTTCATATTTCACTTCGTGTTTTTATTTTACCTATTATTATACTTATTTTTCTACATGATTCGAATTTGCATCAAAGCATGAATTTTCCCAACACTAAACGTACATATTCTATCAAAGTACCCATTCTAAGAATTTTACTTCCTCTCCTTTTAAATTTTTGGCGTAAACTTAACAAACTTTACATCCAAATAATTACTAATTATCTAGTTTTCCATCTGTAGTAAATAATAAATGATTCACTTACCAATACATACACGGCGAAAGGCATTACAACAGCAGCCACCAGCAAATCAGCAAACGCCAGACTCACAATGAAGTAATTGGTGACAGTCTGTAGATTCTTCTCTTTGTAGACGCTTAGAATGACTAAAATATTGCCCACCACAGCCACGAGTGGAAGTGGTATAAGCAGCAAAGCCCAAAACACCTTGACTGTCGTCTCAAACTCAGTTGATGTCGAAACATCCATGCATGAACCATTATTCGTTTCGTTACAGGAAGCGTTGAGATAGACATTTTGAGACAGATTTGAAAAGTCATTAAGAAATGCAAAGTTACTCGTCTGAACTTCAGCCATTTTGCGATTGTTAGTAGGGGCTTAGCATTCCATTCAGATGTAAGTCTCCAAGTAATTCAACGAGACAACTCTTATTTCAATTGAAATCACCTGAAAGAGACAACAAAAAGCGTTGAAATTTACATTTAAAGAGTACATATATTAATAATAGATATTGTAAAATATTTTATTTTAAATTAGTACATATTAGATATAAAAAAGATCGAAAAATCTAAAATGTAATAAGAGAAGATTATAATAGTTAAAAGTTTGTTAGTTTATATTGGTGAATTTATTTAATTAATCCATTTCATTTATACAGAAATTAAAATAATTATTTCAGCACACAAAATTATATAACATAACAATTTATAATAATGTTTCAAATAACAGAAATAAATGCTATATTAAAGAAAAATCTCGATGTTACCTATCAGATTAATTTATTAAAAATGGAAACAGTATGTTAAAAAATATACTAGTAAGATCTGTGAAGTAAAGTCTGTTAAGGAAAGATGGAAACAAAATAAATATCAACTCTTTAAAATATTCTTTTATATCTATTATATATATCCCAGCAGGTTTACCCCAGTTTTGTTCAGTTTTAGTGAAATTGTATATTTTTTTATTTGATTAATTTAATCAAGAAAAAAAAATTATCAGCATGAGAATGAGAATAAAATTTTTGATGAAAAGATGCTAATATAAAATTATAGAAGTGAATATTTAAATATTAGAAAAGATAGGGGGCCAATTAAAATCCTTTATCAACTCAAAATGTATTTGATGATATTTCAGTATCAACAATGAAATAAAAACCTCCATTAGATAACGCAATAAGCGAAAATTTAATAGTTAAAAAAAAAAGTTTAATTCAAAAGAAACTAATAAGAATTTTTTTTTCCTGCAACGGAAAAAAAAGTAATAAGATATAAAGATAAATACAATTTTTTTAATGCGTAGAACAATTAAGAAAGATTCGTATTAGATTTTTGTTAATTAAGCATTATTTTTAATTTTTAAATATTAGCTTCTGCATCATATGTATATAAATACGAGTATATATACAGATACTGGAAATGTTTTTTTATTAACACTAACTATTATATTTATGCTATTGTTAAATTTAAACTACATAATTATATTAAATTCTTCCCAATTTCTTAACTCATTATATTTTAATGCATCAAGATGCATTGATTTAATTTTAAAGAATTGATTCATTTTAAAATAATAGAACTGTCTTTATGTAGTATAAATAATGATTGACTACAATAATATTAATTAACCCTGTTAGTATGTGAGCCTTACATTAGGTTTTATAATCCTAGAATAAATAAAGTAATTAAAAACATTACTTCATTATAATAAAATATTCATTTGGGATAAAAACATACCACAATTTAAATAACTAATTTTTCTATCCATGTTTATATATTATATACATTTTATCAGTAATTTTGTTCAATTATTACTTCATCTGCTATTTAATTCAATCCTTTATTTAATTTGCTAACATTTGAATTTTTAAACTATTTCTTTGAAACTTCCGGGTGGAGAAACAAAAATCTATGATGTGAAAACGATTGGACAAAGTTCCTTAGAAGTTCGCCATTGATCTACGACCGAGTAATTGAGGCCTCTTATAGGAAGAATATTCTCAAATTACAATCCTTGCGCGATTTAATTAACTCTCGAAAGTTGATATCGTGGCTGGAGCTCAGAAAACGGATAAGAATCACAGTTCTGAAGAACAGTATGCTCATAACTTTAATACTGTGTTGAAGAGATTATATCCTCGCAGCTTTAATTTGAAAGCTTTTGATGTGAGGCGAGGTCGGTGGATGCGATGAAAACTTTAAATACTACGCAAAAATTGTCCTAACTCCTACAATCTAATTTGATTCTTTTGTAAGAGAAGAATGCTAATTTCAATATACACACAATACAGATGATTTTTATTCCAATGATTATTATATCTACGATAACGAATTACGAAAATACATTAAAGGTGAGGATTTATTTAATCGGTGATAGTAAAGGGATATATATATATATATCTCGTGTTATTAAATAAATAGTCACCTTTAATATATTTATTTCAATTCATTATGGTAGATATATTAATCATTCAAATCAAAAATCAACTGTATTGTATGTACAGTATGATGAAATTTATATGGTAATTATGAACCATTTTATAAACTACCTTGAAAAGTCAGAATAATCATATTATCATTACATACTTTTTTATATCGTATTTGAGATTTTGATATCAGATATATTTTTGCAAATAAAATGAAATAAAAATTAAATATTTATTCTTTAAAATAATCATTATTTCATTTGGAATGAAGAAATATCACAATTTTGATAACTAATTTTATTAGCTGTTTTTACGTATTATATACATTTTATCAATGTTTCTGTCCATTATGAATTCATCTGTTACTTAATTCAATCTTTTGTTTATTCAGTTAACGTTTGAATTATTAAACTATTTCTTTGAAACTTCAGGTGGCGAAACAAAAAAATCTATGATGTGAAACGATTGGAAAAAGTTCCTTAGAAGTTCTCCATTTGACTACGATAGAGGTCTCTTATAGGAAGAAGATTCTCAAATTACAATCCTTGCGCGATTTAATTAACTCTCGAAAGTTGATATCGTGGATGGAGCTTAGAAAACGGATAAGAATCACAGTTCTGAAGAACAGTATGCTCATAACTTTAATACTGTGTTGAAGAGATTATATCCTCGCAGCTTTAATTTGAAAGCTTTTTTTATGTGGGGTGAGGTTGGTGGATGCGATGAAAATTGTAAATGCATAGAAGAAGTCCGAGTTCTCATAATCTAATTTGATTCTTTTGTAAGAGAAGAATGCTAATAGAAAATAATTGTTTTTTTACAATATAATCTTAAACTTGTCTACCTATTAAATTTAAAATATTTTTTCATTATTATCCAAAACGATTTCTGATTCCAATATTCTTATTTGTTTTATATTTTTTAATTTAACAAATGAATAATATATATATCTATTAATGTGATATAAATATAAATCTTTGTTAATTGATATAGAAAAATTATTTCAATTTTTTTCCTAAAAGTTATAAAACAGAAATAAATAATAGTTATTAATATTATTAATAAACAAAAATAAATTCAAGAGTATATAATGATAGTATTATTATTTTGACATTTCAAGGTAATTTATGAATAATTACCCTAGATAATTCAATATACATACAATCCAGTTAATATGTGATTCGAATGGTTATTATATCTATGATAATGTATTGAAGAAAATATGATAAATGGTCATTGTTTATTTAATAATGCATAATAATTCACATAAAATTAATTCATATATAAAAATAACTTAATATGAATTTATATTTTACAAATCATACTTGTGTAATTGAATTTTGAAATCTGTATAAATGTTCAATTTATAAATGTATTTGCCATAAGTGAACAATTTATTATAATGAATTGCATAAATAACAAATTTATATATGCTGTTTGCAGTTTAGTTTTCAAGCATTTTAATAATTTATGCAGATTGTCTTTAATATCATTTGTGAAAATACAAATTGCTTGGCATAAATTGGAATATTTTTCATGGAGTTTATCATTTAATGTGATCGTTTCTCTAAACTTGAATAATATCACTCCAAATATGAATGCCTAGGTAACTCTACCTAATTAAAAGTCGGAAAATTTATAAAATATTTCATAATTAACATATAAATTCCAATGTACATACAATACAGTTAATATGTGATTCGAATGGTTATTATATCTACTATAACGTATTGAAGAAAATATATTAAAAAATGATAATTTATTTAATAACCTATTATATCAAAATATTTAATAAATATATGTATTTCATATATACATATATTATTATATTATAAAACAATATAATAATATATGCATATATATATATATATATATATGACATAATAGGAATTTATGTTTTACAAATCGTAATTTTGAAAACTATTCAGACGTTCAATTTAAAAATGTGTCTGCTGTAATTGAAGAATTTATTATAATGAACTGATTAAATAATAAATTCCTATATGCAGTTTGCATCTTAGTTTTCAAGCCTTTAATAATTTATACAATAATCGTCTTTAATATCAATTGTGGAAATACAAATTGATATTTTCCATGAACTTTATCACTTAATATGATCACTTCTCTAAACTTGAATAATATTACCCCAAATACGAATGCTCAGGTAAACTCTACCTAATTGCAAGTCGGCCACGTCACCCATATTAGATGACCTAAGTCATGCGAGTCATCAATTTATTTCCACGGAAATAATCTCCTGGCTTAGCGATGCAACAAATCTCGCGAAACGTCAACGGCATATTCGAGTTCGTGGTCACCATCCCTTACACCCGTAAAGATCATTAGTTCCAAATATCTTTTTTTCTCTCCCCCTACTTACCCATACCTCGGTTTTTATGGTTCTCTTCCTACTTCTCCCATAATCGAGATGGATGAATGATGGTGTTTTCAGCATGCTGCAGGTTGGGACCACGGTTAGTTGGGAAAGAAAGCGATATCATCATTCAATTCTGGGCGTAATTATGCCTTCGGTATTTATCAACAGGAATAACAGATTGGTCAAATTTGATTAGTAGCTTGTTGATTCGGAGGTTGGCAGAAGGTAGTAGCTATTTGATGATGATAATTCTCGTTGCAGTTGTGACACGTTGTTGCATTTGGATAATTAAATTTTATTATCTCCAATAGATAGTGATAGATCATAGAATATCTGCCATGAATTATAGACTATCCGCAATAGATATCGAAACAGATTAAATGAACTGAATTAGTAACAAATTTGATTAGTAGTTTGTTGATTCGGAGGTTGGCAGAAGGTAGTAGCTATTTGATGATGATAATTCTCGTTGCAGTTGTGACACGTTGTTGCATTTGGATACTTAAATTTTATTATCTCCAATAGATAGTGATAGTGAGAATATCTGCCATGAATTATAGACTATCTGCAAGATATCGAAATAGATTAAATGAACTGAATTAGTAACAATGTTATTTGATATTGTTACTTTATGTGACATGCTTATATAACTAATGTTACCTATATTATTATTAAATGTTTTATCTGCGTATTAGGGTCATGATTACTGAGAAAATAAAGACATGTTATTAAAGTTCAAGGATGTTGTTTGTGTGTTTATTTATCCATTGGAATAATAGTTTAATCAAATTTCATTAGTGAATTTTATTCAAAAGTAGAAAGATTCTGGGTATTTTTCATACATATTTGGTTATGTTAATTTAGGGTCATGATTATTAGGACGTGATAATAAATCTTTATTGCCATATCTTTATTTTCTAAGTATTTATAGAAGAATAAGAATTATGTTATGAATGTTGATTATGTGTTGTATATTTATCCATTGGAATAATAGTTTGATTAAATTTGATTCGATGTCTTTTGTTCAAAAGGTAGAACGGTGTTATTTTTCATGCATTTTGAAGTTGTTCATATTGAGTTATTATTGAATACACTAATAACATTACCTATGAAATGATAAAAATATTGATAGTGAATTAGTTTCTTTATATTTTTAAGAATGCTATAAATATTTGTTGGAAATAAATTATTGTCTTAATATATTTATGTATTTTAAATATATATATATGTATATGACTTATTAGCAATTTATGTTTTACAAATCGTTCTTGCTTATTTGAATTTTGAAGTCTATGTAAGTGTTCAATTTAAAAATTTATTTACTGTATATAAAAAAATTATTATAATTAATTGCTTACAAAATGAAATTCTTTTGCATTTGAGTTTTCAAGACCGTAATAATTTATACAATAATCGTCTTTAATATCAATTGTTGAAATGTAAATTTTTGGAATAAATTGGAATATTTTCCAATAAGTTTATCTCTTAATATGATCACACTTCTCTAAACTTGAATAACATCATCCCAGATATGAGTTCCCAGGTAACTCTACCTAACTGCAAGTGGGCCACGTCACCCATATTAGATGACCTGAGTCATGCGAGCCATCAATTTATTTCCACGGAAATAATCTCCCGGCTTAGCGATGCAACAAATCTCGCGAAACGTCAACGGCATATTCGAGTCCGTGGTCGCCATCCCTTACACTCGTAAAGATCATTAGTTCCAAATATCTTTTTTTCTTTCCTCTCCCACTTGCCCATACCTCGGTTTTATGGTTCTCTTCCTTCTTCACCCATAATCGAGATGGATGAATGATGGTGTTTTCAGCATGCTGCAGGTTGGGTACCACGGTTAGTTGGGAAAGAAAGCGATATCATCATTCAATTCTGGATGTAATTATGCCTTCGGTATTTATCAACAGAAATAACAGATTGGTCAAATTTGATTAGTAGGTTGTTGATTCGGAGGTTGGCAGAAAGTAGTAGCTGTTTGATGATGATAATTTTCGTCGCAGTTGTGACATTGGGTTCTTTTAATTTTATTATCTGTAAAACTGTTACGTAGTAGGCATGGTAATAGATTAAATGAACTGAATTGATAACAATGAGGTATTGACTTGTGTTATGCGGTGTTCAGTAATACATGCTTATATAACTTATGATACATGGATATGTAGTAAATTTTTGTGATAAAAAATGTTATCTGCAGATTAGAAGCATAATATCTTAGAAAATATAGAGATGATATTAATTTTGAAGGGTACTGTTTATGTGGTTAAACCTTTATCCCTTCGAATAACATTTTGATCAAATTTGATTAGTAGGTTTTTATTCGAAAGATAGAAAGATGTTATTTGGTATTCAATAATGTATATGCTTACATAGTTTATATAACATTGATAAATAGTAAATTGATTTGATAAAAAATTTATCTGTAGGTTATGATCATGATTACTTAGAAAATAAAGACATTAAAGCTTAAGGATTTTTTGTTTGTGTGTTTGTGTATTTATCCATTGGAATGAGAGTTTGATCAAATTTGACTAGTGGATTTTTATTCGAAAAGTAGTAAAACTGCTGGTGTTTTCCATGCGTATTTGGTGGAGAACATTAGTTCCAAATATCTTTTTTTTTTCTCTCCTACTTGACCATGCCTCGGTTATATGGTTCTCTCTTCCTTCTTCGCTCGTAATCGAGGATGAATGATGGTGTTTTCAGCATGCTGCAAGGTTGGGACCATGGTTAATTGGGAAAGAAAGTGATATCATCATTCAATTCTGGGCGTAATTATGCCTTCGGTATTTATCAACAGGAATAACAGATTGGTCAAATTTGATTAGTAGGTTGTTGATTCGGAGATTGACAGAAGGCAGTATCTGTTTGATGATGATAACTTTCGTTGCAGTTGTGACACTGTGTGGCAGTTGGATACTTAAATTTTATTATCTGTAAGACTGTTACTCGTAGTAGATATTGAAATAGATTAAAGGAACTGAATTAATAACAATGTTATGTGGTATCCTGTGATATGTGCTTACATAACTTATGTTACATAGATAAATAGTAAATTTTTGTAATAAAAAAAGTATCTGCAAATTAGGGTCATGATTACTTAGGAAATCAAGAAACGATATTAATTTTGAAAGATATTGTGTATGTGTTTGCGTTTTTAACATTAGAATAATAGTTTGATCAAATTTGACTAGTGGATTTTTATTCGAATGGTAAGAATATTGCTGGTGACTTTAATGCAAATTTGGCGATGCTTATAAATTTAAAGTTAATACTGACTACAGTAATTTCATTACGTGAAAACTATACAAATGTTGATAGTGGATTGTTGAATTGAATTAATAACAATATTATACGATATTCAGTATTATATGCTTATGTGATTTATGATACATAGATAAATAATAAATTTTAGTGATAAAAAATGTTATCTGCAGATTAGAAGCATGATAACGTAGAAAATATAAACATATTAATTTTAAAGAATGCTGTTTATGTGGTTAAGCCTTTATCTATTCGAATAATAAATAGATCAGATTTGATTAGTGGATTTTTATTCGAAAGTTATAAAGATTCATGAATATTTGATGACTTTTATAAATTTAAAGATATTAATGAATACAGTAATTGTATTACCTTAAAAATGAAGCTATAAAAATATTGACATTGAAATTATTGAATGGAATTAAAAACAATTTTATGTGGTATTCAGTAATATATATATGCTTACGTAGGTTATATTACGTTGGTAAATAGTAAATTGATGTAATAAAAATTTCATCTGTAGGTTATGGTGATAATTACTTAGAAAATAAAGACATTAAATTTGAAGGATTTTGTTTAAGCGTTTGTTTATTTATTCCATTGAAATAATAGTTTGATCAAATTTGACTAGTGAATTTTTGCATTAATATTGCTGGTGGTTTTCATACATATTTGGCGGTGTTTATATATTTAGAGATAATATTGAATACAATAATTACATTACCTGAAAACTAAAACTATATTAATATTGACAGTGAATTACTGAAATGAATTAATAACAATGTTAACAATTTCGTAATATATGCCTATATAATTTATGTTAAATAATAGTAAATTTTTGTAATACAAATTGTTATCCGCTGATCAGAGTTATGATTACTTAGAAAATAAAGAGATGTTATTAAAGTTGAAGATGTTGTTTATGTGTTTGTACATTTACATATTGGGATAATAGTTTGATCAAATTTGACTAGCGGAATTTTATTCGAAAGGTAGAATGCTGGTGTTTTTCAAGCATTGTGGTTATTTTTCATATATTTGGAGTTCTTATTGAATACAGTATTCGAATTACCCGAAAAATGAGACAATAAAGATATTGATAGTGAATTAATTTAATCCTTATTAATGTATTGTTAAGAAAGCCATAAATATTAATTGGAAATAAAGTGTAGTCTTTAATTAGAACTTTTTAAATATGTATGTAATTTTATTTTTTGTTATTTTAATGCAGCTAATATCTCTAAGAATGTACTGAAATGGATTAATAATGATATCTTCTAAATATTGTAGATTAGGGTCATGTAGATTGGGTAGGACATATAACATTATCATCAATGTAGTAGAGGTGTAAATAATCTTAGGTATTTATAAACTGCAATAACAGCTTGAGTAGTTTTTGTTATTTTGTTGAAGATTTATTAGCAGTTGTTGATATAATTGTCGGTGTTTTACTAATGTTACTTAAAAGTTGTTGTTACATAAAAAAATAATTTTAAGAAAGTTATGTAGTACATATTATTATTTTGTTTTTTCAAAATCTTTCATCACTTTTAAAATTGAGAAGAAAAATGAAACCTTATTTAATAAATTTTCTAAAATTTGTAACAATTTCTCAAAAATAGTTCAATTTTTTTTCTGAATAGCATATAGTATTTGAATGAAATAGTCTGCAAATTAAATTACTTTTGGTTTTAAGTAATTTTGTAACAGTACTGAAATAATGGTTTTTTATTGACAGTAATAATAAAATAACAGAAATATTTTTTTAGTTCTTGAATGAAAAAATTAAAAATATAATTAATGTTTTTTTAAAGCTAACTCTAGTAATATTACATTGGAGAAATATTCTTCATAGGCATAAACACATGAATGAAATTTAAGTACTTTATTCAAACTGTAATTTTGATGCAAGAAAAATATCTTCTATATGGAGGTTAATTACCTAGAACAGTAATAGAGTATTAAATCGAAAAAACAATGTTGTTTGAAGCAATAAGTCATATAAGTAAAGTAGGAAGCCAGCGTCATTGTTTTTACAAGGGGGTGGATTGAGAGTAACAACTTGCTAAAAATACATGTTTCACTACAATATTAACTTCAAAACGGAGATCGAGTTTTGAATTTCATACGCTGGACTGTATGCTGTTAAAGATAATCTTCAATGATTTAATTTTTGACTTAGAGTTCTTGTCTTGTAGGAGGCATATATCAGTTATCATACCACTACAAGGCAACACATAAGAATCAACGATATTATATTTATAGATATAATGATGTTATATGTATATCTGCAGCTATATACAAAAAAAATGTCCTTCATATATATCCTTAATATTAGTTCAATAGATGATAAGGGGCTTTGGGTCCCTACAACTCTGTAAACGAAGCTTGACTTATCTGTGTAGAAGACAGCACGACAGTGATCTGGAAGTCTTTATGCTTTCATTCTGATGTATATTTCTTGTTACTACAAGTTGTTTGGGATAGAGAATCTCTACATAAATATCGGTTAACAGCTCTCTGAACAACAACTAAACATTCTGAATAACGTATTTTTTATTTTAGTTGTTCCCAAAATATATGGACCAAAGAAAATTATCATTTAACTTAATGTCATATCTGCTTTATTTTGATTTAATTGTATTCTTTTCACAACCTACCTATCATAGCAAGTTTTTCTGCAAAGCATTCTGAAAAATGTATTATTCCATATTTTTAGCAAAAACTTTCACTTGCTGTCTTGCAGATTAAACATTTCATTTGCAGCAACACCATTTTGTATAGTTCAATATTATTCAGCATCTTTTATTGATTAAAAATGTAATTCCTAGGCGAATTAGTTTCTTTTGAAATATGTGCTGTAATTTTCATGACTTTTCATTAATTTATGGCCCCCATGGTACTAATCAACCTATCTAGAAACAAATTACGTATTTCGCTTCTATTTTATGTATTGGAAGCCTTAATTTAATTTTTGCATAAACCTAAATTTCAACTTTTAATAAACATTTATCATTCAAAAAAAACTACTTTTATCATATTCCTATTCATAATTCATAATTTATAAATATAATATAAATGTAAATAAAATTTAAATGTAATATGTATACATAAATGTAATGTATACGTAAATGTAATATTAAATATTTATATCAAAATAAATTACGTATTATTATTAGTCGAATGGATACATCATACGAAATATATCTTGAAATTTATATAAGTTTATCTGTGTAATAATATTCAAAACTATAGTGAGTCTTTCCTTTTTATTTCAAATGCATCAAGTCAATCATGAAATTCAACAATAAAATAAGCTGGATATTTCCATTACAACAAAGCATTGACTCATTTCCCAGCACAATCTTTTGCATGGTTACCGCGCCATTCAACTGTCGTAGCCTTGACATGCGAATTCATAAAATCTATGCATGAACAATTTTGATGGCCTATTGTCTGGAGCGAATTGTCACTGAGAACACAGCTAATACCTTTAAAGGGCGTCTTTCTATAATTGGAAATCTAAGACATTGTCTGAATCAACTGTCAAAACGTCAAGTTTTTCTGACGTATGCAGTTATATTTAATATGTCTAAAATTGCATGAATTTTGACAACATAGGCTTATGCGGAAGCGTGTGACGATTTTGTTAAAAAAACTGACAAGCATATCGTAAGATCATAATTGAAGAAAGAATATTAATATGAAGAGTTTTGAAATGTTGATGTTATTCCTCAGGTAAAATAAATTTATGTTTCTAAAATGCAATGTTGTTTACATGTTCAATGTTTTAATATATGCGGTATTTTCGCCGTAGGAAGTTTCAGAGAAAAATATGTTTTTTAATAAATTATTTTTAAAAACAAAATGTGAAACATTGAGAAATTTAAATCACAATGCGCATTTGTTGGTATCAAATAATTTTATGTTCCTGAAGTACAATGTTTTTTTCATATTAAATTTTTGAATATATGTGGAAAGTTAACATGAATATATTTGAATATTAGAATGTGTGTACATGTTGAATAGTTGAATATATGTGTTAGATATTTCGGATTAGGAAATTTTTAGAGATAAATATTTTCTTTGATAATTTTTTTTTTTTATAAACAAGTTAATGCGAATCATTGAGAAAATTAAATTAAAATGCACAGTTGCTGCAAATTTATCAGAATAAATAGTTACACTTGAAAAATATTTATATTTGTACCATGTTAAGTATCTTGAACGGAGTGAATGGTCATGAAAATAAGAATTTTTATTATTGATATTTGTTTATGGAAACCACATAATTAACGAATATATAAAATCAGAAACAGTGATAATAAGGAAAAAACAAACCGAGTGATTCTAAATAAAAATTAGAAAAACTGTAAAACAAAATGAAGGCAACACATAAATAATGTTTCTAAAAATAATATTTATTCTAACTTTAGTTAAATCTCACTTTATTAAGTTTTTTTCTCTAAAATAGCATATTGAAATAATTAAAATTTCTTTAAAAACATATTTCAACAAGAATTATAACAAAATTTTATTTTAAAAATCTAAGCTATTTCATTTACAATTTATTTTATTTGTATGATTTATATCTCTTATTCATTCAAATAGTCTTATTGGTATTTTAAATCATCTATAATCTAGATATTTTTAGCATTTATGTGATTTCAAATATAAATTGTTGAAGTACAATTTTTTTTTTTAATTTGAATTCACTTGGGCTCCAATTTTATATGAAAATTGTTGAAATTTACTTTTATTTATTTATTATATAAGAAAGCAGATTTTTAAAAATTGCTTACATTTAAATGAAGTTAATCAATCTTTATTCAAATATGTTTCAACTTTAAATATTTCAGATCATTAAGAAAATTATTAAATAAATTATTAATTAATAAAAATTAATTAATAAATAAAATTATTAAAATTATTAAATCAGATTATTAAGAAACATAAAATAAATCATTTAAGAAATATACTTATTCTACTATAGTTTACAAGAAAAACTAAAATCTAACTCGGATAAACACTTACATTTTTTAAAATTAGAATTTTTAATTTTAATGTAAATTTCAAATTTCAATACAGATAATTTCAATTGTTATAATCAGTGGTTAATAGTATCATAGATGATAAGTTAATTGAATTATATATTTTAAACCAGTGGCTACTCAAGCTGTGGAAAGCTTCCTCAATGCGGCAGGATAACACTATTTGGGGGATGTGAGCATATCGAAAAGAAAATATTATTAAAATATTATTTAATTTACTGAAAAGACAGGAAAACAAAATACATTCTCAATAAAAATAAAATACACATTTATCCTGTTATAATGCATTCATAAAAAGGATTGTATTAGTATTGTACAGTTTGTTTAATAATTAATTTATCAATAATGAATAATCAATTTATTAGTTATTCCATTGGGGCTGTCTTGCAGAGTCATTTTTTTTCGAAAAGAGTTTATGTATTAGAAATAGACACCGAGTTATTTTTCTGTATTTAGCTGAAATCTATAATTTGTCTTCAACGAGGGCTACAGCAGAAACTAGAGTTTTGCAAATGTTGGGAGGTTGAAAATGGTAATAGTGTACAAAACTCTCGTGTTTTCAGTGCAGAAATTCATTTTCTATCCCAGCCCAAAAATTCAAAGAGTTAATTTATTCCTAAATTGTCTTATGAGTCCGCCACTTGCCAAGCAGTCTACCAAAAGTTTTTCTTAGGGGGTATTTTGTAATGGAACCGTAACCCACTTGTCAGCAGAAAAATATTTTTATAATCCTTTTCCAGCTTGGCTAAATGAGTTTCAGTGGTTACAAAAATAACTTTCGCATGTTGTTCTTCAGTCCTATAATATTTAACACATTCATCCACATTTGCAAACTTTTCTAGTTTTTCTTTGCTTTAAATTTCTGCTCCACGAATATAATCTTTTTACAAAAATCATATTTGTTCCTTGGGGGTTAAGATTCCCTATATTTAATTTCCAGAATCTCTTTGGCAACTAAGGGGCTCAATTTCATTTCAAATAACAATCTCGAAAATTCAGTGCTTCTGGTCGCTGTTTTCTTGTAGAAAATAGGTGACTTCATTTCTCAATTCCTAAACGTTTTGTAAAAAATAACCTCATTATAACCATCTTACATCGTAATGCAATAGTAATGATGAAACCCATTTATTTACAAAGAATATAAAAAGTTCTTGATTCTTGGGGTCTTAATTTATACAATCAACTATAGTTACAACCGCTGACAGCCACAATATTCAGACCAGAACTAATTTCTTTTTTCCAGAGCTCTTTGTGAATGATAAAATTTTTTAGACACACTGTGTGTTTTTGTTTCAAAGTTCTTGCATTATTTGGAATTTTGCAGACACTAAACGAGCCAAATCGGTGCATATTCCAACTCAATGTTTTTCACTCTACGTTTGCCTCGTTTATAAAATCATTTCAGATAGCAAATCATGCTAGTGCTGTGCTTTGAATTATATTGCAGAGAAATAGTTCTTTCCACTGCTTACATACCATCAAAAAATTTAACATAAACAATGAAATAAGTCTTTTAATTGATATATGCTGCCTTATCAGGCTGAATTGAAAACAATTTTTCACGCAAACCTCCAGAAAGGCTAATGCTATAGATCTTCACCTTATTATAATGTACCAATACAGTGGGTAAATGTATTATTTGATAGAATTATGGACTGCAATTGTTTGGAAAAATTATCTCCAAACATGCTTTCACATTCCAACACATTCACACATTCCAAAACATTTTTTTTTTACTATCTCAGTTGCAACTGGAAAAATAAGTTTTACATAAATAGTATGAGTCTTTTAACATCTGGTTATTTTTTTTTATAAAACTTTATAAGGGGCAAATAAATTTGTTTCACTTGAAAGACAATATTTTTAAACAATCTTTGCTTTTCATATTATTTCAATTTTAATTTGAAGAATTCTCTTAATTTCCTAACGTAATCACTATGAAGCATTTTCAAATGCCATTTAAATTTATTAGGTCGCCTGCTGCCCGCTACTAAAATTTTGAGCTAATGAGTCACAGAGGTCTTTCTTATTCATTTAATTCAGTACTGAAGTAAATTTCGGTAAACTCAAAATTTAAAATATTTTTCAGAATATTTCCTTAATTTTATTTTCGCTTAATGCGATCGTTTAATGCTCGCTTACACCTACTAAAACATTTATCCATGATTCTGTAAAAGTCTACTACTGTGAATATTGAATTCATGGTAGATTTTGCTTCAACAGAAAGATCAAATCGACTGAAACTGACTGGGATTGAATGAGGTATACCATTTATTGCCTTTCACGTTGCTATCATGCAGACAAATCTAAAGTTCTCGCTCAGTTACGAAAATGTCCGATATGGCGGACGTAAGACTGAGTTCAATAGAGATGCACCAATACTGTTTTTAACTCAACGTATCGGTAATGCCAAATTTCAATAAATTTACTTATTCTTTGTAATTTTTAAAGTTTCTAATTAAGATCGTAATGTAGCTCTAGCATCGAAATAAAAAAAAAAAAAAAGGCTACAAAAATATTAAAAATTTACAATGGTAGCTTCTAGTATCGCGGTATGATGGCATGTAAAATGTATCTCATGCATATGTAAGTCAATCAGTAATTTGCAAATACATTATTATTGTATACAAAGTTATCGTATGAGAGGACGCACGAGGAAAGTTCTGATTGAAAATTAGGTTCAAAATACTGGAAGTTTCAATAATACTATACTATTTTCCATATCAGAATTGGTGTAATTTGATTGTAAACATCTTGTTCAAAAGCTTTTTTTAAGTAATTCAAAAAATTCGTTAATTATTATACAGTGCATTAAATAGTTTATTATTGTGTAATATATAAATAAACTGCCTTCATCATAACAGAATTATCAAAAATAGTATTATACAGTATTGAAGAGAAAGTATGTTTTTACGGTATTTATCAATAATCTCCCTTCTTATTAAGCTTTTAAGGACAAAACTAGATAAAATAATTTTTTTAAAAATGCCGAAAAATAACTATATTTTTACACAATATTAGTGCTGTAAGTATAAAGAAAATTTTATATAATTTACGTATTTGAATAGTTGTGAAATAAAAGTGTAAGATAATATTTATTTAAAAGTAAATAATAATTATTATTCTTTAAGATATAGTCCCGTATTGTAAAACAATGTAAAAGATTATGTGATGCAAAAAT
Source organism: Caerostris extrusa (assembly GCA_021605095.1). Taxonomy (NCBI): domain Eukaryota; kingdom Metazoa; phylum Arthropoda; class Arachnida; order Araneae; family Araneidae; genus Caerostris; species Caerostris extrusa. Next base: position 42,068 of record BPLR01018366.1, on the reverse strand, counting down.
TATGGATATCACTGTATATATAAATGAATAAAATTCCTTCAACGTATGATAGATAATGGTTATTTTTTTTTATTTGAAAAAAAAATATGCTATCTTCTGAGATCTTGAAATGTAATTATTATTTAATAAACATTACGCTTTTAGCTAAATATCATTTGAACCAAATCTGATTATATTTCCTCTTAATTGATTAAAATGTGCTGCGATCATAATCATATTCCGTACAACAAGAAGGAAATTAAGTATTAATTATAATAAATGATGTTCTTTAATCGAAATGAATATATTAATTTTATTTATTATAATTATGTATTGTAATAATTAGTTATACAAATGTAAAAGTTCATATATATTTTATTAGGCGGGTGTGAAATTTAGAATTATATTTAATGTTTAGATAATAAAATGGTAAATAGAATTTGAAAGTAGAAAAAATTAAGATCTTCATTTTTATTGCATGTTTAATGTAATAACACAATACATATGTCATTCTTCAGACAGGGTGGTATATACCTACTGAAATAATTATAAACCAATTTAAAACAAGCCTACATTTCACTGTTTTACTGGATGACTTAATGATTAGTAAACTTTTCTAACCGCAAAACTATTTCAAAATTCCTTTTACAAAGTCCAAAATTTTTTTACATGCACTAAGATACAGTACCTAAATTTATATTATCTAAAAGAGAAAGTATAGTAAAATTCAAAATGTTGCAATTTATCTTGCTAAAGCAGTTATTATAAAAATGAAATTTTCTCCTCCCTTAGAAAATTCTTATACCTTACATTTTGAGTTTCGGGGATAGTTTGAACTGAACATACTTGGCAGAAAATTCTGTAACAGATGCTGAATTTCAAACTACTCCATGAATGGACATAACGAATCCAGTATGAAAATATCAAAAAGTTCTTGAATTGACTTCAAGAAAAAGCAGGAAAAGTGTAAATCCTAAATACTAATTCTGGGGGATGTTTGCTCTAATTTATATTGGAATAATGTGAATGAATTATAGAGTCCTTTTATTATGCCTTCTGATTACTTCTGAATTTCCACACCTTTCTCAATATTATGATGAAAGATCCCAATTCAAAATAACTGGAAAATACCAAGAACAGAATCATGTATTTCTTAAATTAGACATGCATATTTTCAATAAGCTTTTATTTAACTCAAATAAATAATATCGTCATATATATTGCGCCAGAAAATGAGGTTGAAAGTCAAAATGAAAAAAATGCTCTTTATAATTTGTATAAACACGTTTAGCTGCAGAATTTCTGCTTCCAAACTTTTTATAATGCATTTTTATAAATCTTGGTTGCAATTTTAATATATATATAATTTTCTAATATATTTATTTCAATATTTGCTAATACAATTTGTTAAAATAATGCAACAAAAACATTTAAAATTAATTAATTATAATTATTTAAAATTTAATTTAATAAATAGAAAATAATTTGAAATGTTTTATTACCGAAAAATAATCCGACAATGAAATTTTTATAAAGTGTTTTTAGCTGTATGATATTAAAGAAATATCTTCGAATTATATATTTACGTAACTTTGATGTGCTTTAAATCTTTTTTATTGATTTTGGTTCTTTAAAGAAATTTTTTTCAATAATTTACATGATAAATAGTGCAGCTTCAGATGCCTTTTGACAAAATGCAAATTTTTTTCAATGATAATATTATAATTTTTTAAAAAATAAATTTACAAAATATTTGATTTTTTTTACTTTCACTTTGCTACAAACTATCACTATAATCACTTTACAATAATATTACGAAAATAATGTTTATTTCGGTAATAAAAAATGTTATATTTTTTTCACTTCAGTCATTTTCTTTGTATAGTGTTTATTTTAAATAACACAAGTGGAACAAATATTAAAAACAACTAATAAATAATAATAAATAACTAATATATACCTTTTTAAAAATCCCAATCCCAGACAAATTGATAACTTTTACTATATTCTTTACAATTTTATACGAATCATGTACTATTGGATTACTATTGGATTGGAACTATTTGAATTTTATTTATTAAACTAATGATTATAAATAATTTATATGCTTTCAATATATTTAAAAAAAATTATTTATAATCATTATTTTGCTATAATAAAATCAAATAATTATTTTAGCTACATTTTCTATTATGTTGAGTTTTATATTTTAGTTAAGCTTAGATAGAAATATTTAAGTTGATGATTAGACTTTTGATCAAAGCTCTCAAATAATCATGAAAATTTTATAATTAAAAATATTTGTAATCTGGGATCAAAATATTAATTAACAAGTATTATATATCAAATTATAGGATATATATATATATATATATATATATACTATAAACAGAACATTTTCTTACAATGAATAAATAAATAACAATATTAATTTATTATTTCATCTCAGAATTTCATTATTTTCAGCTATGATGTCTTCAATACAATTGTTTTTATAATACTCTATTAAAAAATGTATGTTCACTAAATAAAATTGAATAGACTAAGAATTGAATTGAACTCTAATCCAACATAAATCATATGTTACGGATAAATATATGTCCTCGTTTAAATAGAAGATATATTTATTTTTACATTTTTCATTTTCTGATTTAGCCATCAACGTTGAGACAATCAATTTTCTGTTGAATTTACCTCCTTCAAAAGATTCTGAGAAGATTTATTCACCCTTTTTAAAAGAGGGTTTTAAAAGATCCTTTTGATCAAGAATTTAAACTTTGATCATGTTGTATTAATTTGTTAGATGGATTTCTACATCAAAAACAAAACAAAATACTGATTTGCCTTTATATTTGATTCATGGCCTTCTGTAAAAAGTTCATTCATAATTTAGTGAAGATGTGAAAGTTTCTGAAAGATATCGAATTATAATTAGTTAAATTATAAAATTTGCTGTATAATAATATTTATGCTATATGAAAGTGTATAATTAAAAATTTAAACATATTTTAAAACAATTCATAAATACTTAGAATGATTTTAAGAATAACGTTAAGCAGTTTGCTATAAATTTGTTAAAAGATAACGATATTATAAGATTTAAATTTTCTATGTAAAAATTTAGAAAAATTGAGGAAAAAAAATAAAATATTAAAGATTCATGATTTCAGATACTTAAACAAATTAATTGTTAAACAATGTACTTATAATATGATAAAATCAGTTAAAATTTAATCCATAGATTAAATAGAATTTAAAATATGAGCAATTATTAAAATGCCATCTAATAAATATAATAAAAAGTTAAGTATATTTAAAACTTTTCAATATTAAATTTCTTCAGCATTTTAATGACTTCTCCAAAGATGTACAATTTACCGCCAAGTTACATTTAATAAAATATTTTACAACAAAACAGGAGATGAATTTTAAATATAAATCAACGAAATGTTGAATTATTATTTTATTCATTTCTTTGACTATATATATAGCGTATACTGTATATTTAAAAAAAAATTGTTTCGTTATTAAATGTACTTAAATTTATTTAGTTTTACTTACAAACTTTTAATTACATAAATTTGTTTATTTTTGCTTAATTATATTTATTTACATAAATTTATTTAGTTTTACTGACATAATTGAATAAATTTCTTAATAAAGAATACATTTCTTAGACTAATTTTCTTAACAATATTATCAGTCACTCTTTAAAGAAATATAAAATATTAATCAATGAATATTGGATAACAAAAATAATGAAAATAACTCAAAATAACTTGTAGATTGTAAATGCAGACTTTGTCTATCAATATTTTAGCAATCTTTGTTAAAATATCGTTAGGTGTCAGTGTTTTTCATTCATTTAATAACGTAAACCAGTTTGTAAAGCAAATTATTGCAATAAATATAAATATATACTTAAAAAGGTGTAACTTTTACACAAAATTTTAATGATATAATACAATACTTTTTTAACTATATCTCTTTATTTTAAACCAAATATTCCATCTTACATCTGATGGTAATAATTATTTTAAATCTATACATTGAAATCAAATCCTCAACCAAATACATAATCAACTTCAGTACAACTTAATCATTTTCTAATAATAAAATATAATGACATCTCACATAATATACCACAAGTGTTTCCTCTACATCTATAGCAATATTTCAATTTCTGAATAGCGATATTGTCATTTGATTCAATATACAAAATTTTGTAATCATTCAAAAAGTCATTTAGGCTTGCAATCACGGACATTTCTCAAACAGCACCAAAAGAGTAAACATAATCCAAATGTACGTTTATTTAAATTAATCACACCATTATCTTTTACGCGCAATAACGTAACCTTCCTTTGCTGACGACCTCTGCGTAACCGAGTTACCTTCGCTCATTACACGACCATAAGTATTCAGCCGCACTTAATACATTAGCACATTAATAGCTTAACCCAACAGTGGAGTGTACCATATTTAATGCAGTGCTTCAGCATGGAATTAGTAACGTAATGGTTATTGTTCCACAGCGGAACACACTACTCGTTTGTATCGGTTTTCCGATCTAGTAAGTCAACAACATTTTAGTCGGAGGAACACGACTTAGTTGCACAGGAAATGACTGCTGAATTTAACGATATCCAAGCTATGTGGGCTAAAATAAAGTGGGAACCCTTGGAGCATTGACAAGCATCTGGCATGAACAAGTGTCGGATACAAATTTGTCAATACAAATTAACAAGGAGCTCATTCTTTTTTTAAGTTTAAATCCATTTACAAATCTCTTGTAAATGGGTGTCCTGTGCTTTGTAAAATCCATTTTACAAAGATCTTGTTTAAACTGTTGCATTATTACAAAACTCTTGTACTTAGTATCCTTTCTACTATGTACTCTCTGTCACTTACTTTTGTAACTCTATGTATTAGGGTACCACATAGTGCCATATTTTCAAACGCATATTTTGATGTTTTACTATTTTACCGACCCTAATTTTCAAAAATATTTGAAAAGTTTTTTTTTGTGCATTTAAAAATACCACTTTTATTGTATTAATAAATATTTAGACTAAGTTCCATATGAAATGACTGGTGGCTTTAACGATATTCAAGCTATGTGGACTAGAATAAATTGGAAAACCTTGGAATATTGACAAACATCTGACATGAACAAGTGTCAGATACAAATTAGTCCTTCTTTTCTGTTTGAATCCATTTACAAACCTCTGGTATTAGGGTACCTCATAGTACCTCATATAAATTTTTCAAGGGAATATTTTAATGTTTTCTATTTTACTGACCACAATTTTCATAAAATATTTAAGGAGTTTATTTATACATTAAAAAATTACATCTTTTATTGTATTAATATAATATTAATTAATGCAATTAGTGTATTTAAAATATTAAATACCGAAAACGACTGGTTCCACCGGAAGTGATTGGTGGCTTTAAAGATATCAAGCTATGTGGACTAGAATGTACTGGGAAACCTTGGAGCATTGACAAGCATCTGACAAATACATAGTTGAGTTGGATACAAATTAGCAAATACTCCTTCTTTTCTGTTTGAATATATTTAAAAGTTCTTGTAAATGGTTGTCTACAAAGTTTTGTAAAATCCATTTTACAAAGATCTTGTACTAGGTACCTCACAGTATCATATTTTTCAAAGGAACATTTTGATGTTTTATTATTTTACTGACTCCATAAAATATTTAAGGAGTTCATTTATACATTTAAAATACCCTTTTATTGTATTAATATAATATTTAGAATAAATTTAATAACTCGTATTAATGTAATTAATATATTTAAAATAATAAATGTTTACTGTTTTCTCTAATGATTCATAAATCAGGTTTAATAGAAATGCACTAAAGCCTAGACATAAAGTTATAATTGTTAAGTGCCAAGTGATGCGTGATGTATTTTTTAGGACTAGATGGATGAATATATAGGAAATAAAATGTAATTAACAACAGTTCTGATAAAGAGAAATATTTTACTCCTGACAGGACTGATAGCTTAAACTATAGCCAAGAAATGTAGACCGTAATAATTAAGGAACTTTTGGGACATTGACAAACATTGAACATAAATAAAAGTGGTAGACTAGTATATGTTACTTTTCCTTTTTGTCTTTGAAAGCCTTTTAAAGATAATTATAATTATTTATTGTTTTTAATTTAAAAAAAAAAATATCTAGTTTTTCTGTCTAATCTAAACAAGTCTAAAACACAATTTTGTTTGTTTGGAAATTTTTTTTAACATGTAAAAGAAATTTTGGCTCATTATATATGTATATATGATGTGTGTGTGTGTGTGTGTGTATGTGTGTGTGTGTATGTGTGTGTGTGTGTGTGTGTAACTATGTATGTATATATAAAGAGATTACGAAAGTTAATGTTTTTATTTAGCTGAAACCGAGTCCTTTGTTTAAGGACACTGAAAACCGTTATCTCAAGCACGGACACAGCATTACAAAAATATTCAAACTAAAAAATACTTTTAAAAATGCTAAGACTTCAGTAATTTTTCCTTTTAAATTTCATTTGAGGAATGTTAGGCTTGACTATGTAGAAATTCTTAACTGGAGCCTTCCTGTACTTTTTTTTGCTAATGCTAACTTATGCTTATGTTAACTTCAGTGGTTTTTAAATGGGTTACAAATACGATAAATAAAAAATTACTTTACCATTTTTGAGTACCCAGTCTTCTAATTAATTGTAAAGACATATATATAATATGTCTTTATATATATATGACCCATATGACTTTATTATTTTATTGCTTCGAAATTCACTTTATAAAGAATAGTAAGGCTAAATTGCATATAAATGCAATCGCTTTAATATCAAAATAATTAGTGTTGTGAAAATATGGGTTGGTTACTATAATAGCTAAATAAGAATGCCTTTATTTTAAAAACTAAAGAGAAACTGTCTTTTAAGATAACGTTCTAGGAAAGGAAACATTTACAATTATTTAAAAAAAAAACACATTTCTAAAAATGTTTCATTAAAAAATTATTCAAATAATATTTAATCAAACCAATGAGCTTTTTATTCAGACTTTATCTAATTATACTTAAATTCCCTTTGCATTAAAAACTTTAATAATAGCTAGAAAATAATTATTTTTGCTATGCAATGAAAGGAAATTAGGACATGCTATCTATTTCCTTATTAAATTCTGTTCCTGGACTTCTGAAAATTGATAATTATTATAAAGATATTTTTAGAAAACCTTTTTACTAAAAGGAAATATCCTTTAAATGTAGCAATGTAAATGCGTATTTTAATTTCAATCAAAAGTTTCGAATTACTTTTTTTAAGTATATGAATAATAGAATAAGATTCTATTTCTTTTATGAATTTCTTTAGTGCATTACGAACGTCAAATTTGTTTAACCCTTAAAAACAAAATTTGTAATAAAAGAAAATATAGCATTTAATTTAGAATATATTTAGTTAAATTTCTGAAAATAAAATTGCAATAATGATAAGAAAAAAATAAATATATTGTGAAATATGTCTCATTTTTAAAGAAAACATATTTTGCCTGGCATGAATTGAAAATATGAGATAAATAAACAAATTTTAATGAAAATATTTATCTATTAAGTAAATCAAAATATTTAAATACTCAAATTTTTATTGCTTTTTGGTTTTTATATGTATCTAAGTGGAATACATTAACAAAAAAAACTATCAAAAACATTTTTTTTTTTTCAAAATTTGTTTAAGAAATTTGAATTACTATATTTAGGAAAGTCTCAGTTAGAAAAGTATAAAACTTTTTTAAATAATAAATTTAAATTAGTCTATAATTATACATTTTAATATCAAGATTTAATGTGCTTTTTTTATTTTTATGTACAATGTTTTTTATTCAAGGTTTGCAAAATAGTTATTTTATACTTCTCCAAATATTTGTCTTTTAAACTGCAAAGTAATTTATTATAATTTTATGCTGATAATCTAAATTTGTTCATTTTACGAAAAGTTTATCCTAAAATAAATATATTTTTTTTTTTTTCTCTCTCAATAAACAGGAAATATATATAAAAAAATCGAGAACAGTTCTCGGAACAAATTAAATAAATAGACTCAAATATATCAAAATAATTTATTATTAATTTGTTTTAGTCCTTAATAAAACATCAATTAGTTATTTATACTTGTAAAATACGTAGTTTCAATAAATCGATGATTTAGTTTATCTTTGCTTCAAATGAAATGATAAAAGCATTATATTAGTCTCTTAAAATATAAGAAAGATTCAGAACACATATCTTTTGTGTGATTAAAAAAAAAGAAGGTACGTATTCATGAAAATTATGCAGTTTACATGAAAAGTATTGCAGCATCAGATTATGATGAACATAGCAGTGGAGTTACTTTCATTTAACGTAAGTGGATAAATGGCTAAAAGCAAGCTAATAAATAAGCAAGAAGATATTGCTTACTAAAATTTCGAAACAACCAAGTTTTAGGTATGCGTATTTTAATTTATGTATGAGAAATATTGAGATGCCAAATAGAAGCTTATCAGATTCACCCTATATAGCACAATGACTTCATGAGACTTTTCTATATTTCATATAGTGCCGAATACATTTCTAAGAAGAGTCTGTTTCTAGAAAGCATAGAAGAAGGGCACTAGAGAAACAAGGGCCTCGATGACCGCTATTTGTAGTTAATCGTAAGGTAGTATAGAATCGATGCCCCAACCAACTATATATATTCTCTTGTAGAAGTAGTTGGTATCCAGATTAAGTATTATCATAAGGCTTCACTAGGAACATGTATGTAACTCATGCAACTTTCTGCACACTTCTCATATTACGGAAGTTTGCATGTATAAGTTTGAGCGTAAGTCATTAGACCTATTCTTTACGAATGAGTTCAGATTTGGTTTGCAAAACAACTCACGAAGATTCTCTAGAGAGCCCTCTCACCATTATATCCAAACATATTTGATGAATTTAATGTAAGCGGAGGAGTACGTATCTCTTTAGATGGTTCCACTAACTATCAAATCCCAAGCAGCGCTCTTACTGCTTACTTATGAAGAAGCGATTTTCTTGATACGATTGTTGGCCTTAACGTGGGTGGAAACAGTGACTCTTTCATCCTACAAGACGATAATGCTAAATCCCAGAGGGCTTGTTTAACGAAGAATTAATTTCACGAGGACAATTCTATGTGCATGGGGCCTGAAGGCCGAATGGCTAGCGCTCTGGTGTTCGGTACCACAGGTATAGGGTTCAAATCCCGGCTTTGCCCATGGGTGTTGTTGTGGTTCGGAATCCACTTTAAGCCGTAGGTCCCGCTCTTAATAGGATTGTAGAGCGCTGCGGGGGCATTGTTACTCCGCGTCAGTGGCTTACCATCAAGTTACACGCGCACCCCTGGGTAATGCAAAGTGAGTAACATCGGTGCAGCCCTTATAGGCATCCAAAGACGTCCATGTCTGTTTGCCAGCTGCATTGGAAAAAAAAAAAAAATACTATGTGCATAAGGCGAACAACATGTTTTCGGAGCTTGAATCTAACTGAACATATTTTAGTTGTTCTAGGGAGACGTAACACGTTCTCAGAATCATCTAACTGCATTGGCACAGTGATGGGTTGGTACAAACTAAGAAGATAAAGATGTCGTTGAGAATGGGGCATCGCTATTGTGTCTGCCTAGCTTCTATGAGTGATAATTTTTAAAATTGAAGTTTATCATTCATTGAATTCAAATATTATATATTTGTGTACGTTTTCCAATTTGTATATTTACAAAAGAAAATAATCCAATTTTGTGTGTGTGTCTGATATATCAAGGACTGTTTAACTAATATTTTACTGTATTTTATTAAATTCCGATGAAAAGAATCGTCTCAATTATAATTGTTATGATTTCGCCTTTTATTTTTTAAGTTTTTAATTAATTTCTTTAGACGGAAGCCAGTATATTCCAAAGTCATATGCATCTAATTGCGTACTGGAATCTCATCTCATCACGACATATTATATTATTTCTTGTTTCAAAATGTTAATTGCAATTAAAAAAAAGGAGAGAAAAGTATCTTATAATAATTTCATTTCAAATTATATTGCTCAAAAGATTATTTTTAGGAATCATGATTTTAATTTATGCTTCTGTTAGAACTCAGTAGTTCTGTTCTTATTTAAAATTTTTCCTTATCTTTTAAATTCCCCTATTTGTTAAAGACTACTGTGATTTTGAATTCACGACGAATATTCAGTGAATTTTATTTGGATAAATATAAATCTTCAACATTATTTATTCGGAAAAGAAAGATTAATTGTTACTAGTTGATTGTCATTAGTAGAAAACATGCATTTAACAAATTCGAAACCATTGTGATAAATCTAATCACTTTTTAAAAATAACTTCATTAATATACAGCCTGAGTAAAAACTTTAAAGCCAGTAAAAATTTTTGAGAAAATGTAAAATGAAATAAAAGGGATTCAAATAATATTAATTATTAAAGTTCATTGATAAGAAATAAATAATATAAACATAATTTGTAAATACATAATTATGAGAAACATGTGGTTATTTACAAAGTTAGTATTTCCGCCTGAGTAAAAACTTTAAGGCCACCAGTCATTTTTTAAAAATAAATATAATATAATCGTGTAATTACAATTGCAACTACTAGTTTGTGACAACGCTGCAATTTTCATATTTGTCTTACGTTTCTTCGAAGTATTGGCGATCTTTGTGAAGATGGCGAAGGGTAAGAAGTTAAATGATCGTGAAAGAGTACAGATCAAAGCTTTGTCTTCAACAGGAATGAGTAGTCGTGCTATTGCGATAAAGATAGGAAGATCAAAGACTGTAGTCAACAATTTTTTAAAATTGAAAGACAATTACGGTAAAAAGAACACTGGGGGAAGACCTAAAGCTTTGTCTTCGCGTGATGAAAAAGAAGAGTTTGCCAACTTGCATCTACTGGAAAGTACTCAACCAGGAAACTGATTCCGCCGACAGGTTTAAAAGTTTGTCAAAAAACGATTTATAACACAATTAGAAGGTCTGGAAGATACACTTATACAGCAAAATTTACTATGCCTCAGTTACTGCAGAGACACAAAATAGAGCGTTTGAACTTTGGCCAGAAAGTCATGACCTGGGACAACCAATGGATAGAAATTATTTTTCTGACGAAAAAAATGGAATTTGGATGGACCAGATGGCTGGAATTTCTACTGGCATGATATAAGAAATGAAAAAGAAATATTCTCCAAGCGCCAATTAGGTGGAGAGTCTTTCATGACTTGGGGCTGTTTTTCTTACAATGGTGGGGACTCAATTGCATTCGTTTCAGGTTGAATGAATTCACAAGGATACCAAAATGTCCTAACAAATCATCTTTTGCCAAATGCTGAATGTCTTGCTGGCGAAAATTGGAAATATCAGCAAGACAATGCACCGATCCATTCGGTAGCAGCACAAAAAATTGGTTCCAAGTCAACAATGTTGAACTGTGAAATGGCCAGCTAGATCACCTGACCTCAACCCAATCGAGAACCTTTGGGCTGACTTAGCAAGAAGAGTTTATGCAAATGGGAGACATTTTACAACAACAACAGAGCTGAAATCTACTATCGAAGATGAATGGTATAAAACCGACCCCACCCTTTGTCAAAAACTCGTTTCATCCATGAAAACAAGAATATTTGAAGTAATTCAGTAATGGCTCCTACACAACCTTCTAAGAATTTGTAATTTTTTCTTATATGTTATTTTCTATGTTGGCCTTAAAGTTTTTACTCAGGCTCAAATATTCCTCTGTGTGTTCTGTAATATTTTCTAATAATAAAATATTTGCAAATTAATTTTTCTACTTTTTTTACTTTTATTTAAACTCAATAATTATCAATCAAATAGTATTTTAATTCCTCAGTTTAAATGTTTCAATTTTCTCAAAAATGTCTACTGGCCTTAAAGTTTTTACTCAGACTGTATATTCCTTTTGAAAATGTAATTAAAATTTAGTATTTAATTTTACTGAATTAATTAAAATGATTTATGACATAAATTCAATTTACTTTATTTAAATACTGTTCTGTTTACACTATGCACCGAATCATCAGTGATTACAAATATAAGCAATTCACAATTTTGCAGTTTGTTAAAACCCATGTATTTTGATGAAAACCTAGTTTTTGTAGAAATATTTTGATTAAGACATCATACATATGATGGTATATTTTAAATAATACTTAAAATAATTTAAAAATAAATTAGTATCATATAAAAAGAAAAAGATTTAAAATAATAAAATTAAAATTAAAATTGCATTACCAAGGAGAACATTTCGATATGCTACGTTTTGAATTTAGAATTGGAAAATATATTTAATCGTCCTTCTAGTGTTACGATAAATATTTAATTTGTTTACTTAATTAAAATCACAAGAACATATAATTTTCAAAATATTTTGCTAAAAATTATGTTGTCGAGAATAGGATACGTATTTGTTTAAACAATTCAAACATTGTTAAATAGGAAGGTCCACAAAAAAGACATGAAATAAGTAACTTTAGAAGCTTTTGTTGATACTCATTGGATGCTGTTGAATCAACATTACGCTCAAAAGAGTAAACCTGGATCGAAATGCAAGTCACATAGCAGCAACCACTTTTCTGTATTTGTTTGGTTAAGCTCTTTGAGGAAGTAGTCACTAACAAAACTTCTTTCTTCCCTCATTCTTTTTTAATCGCTTAGATTAAGAAATATGTCAAAAAATTTATCTTCTAATGTGTGTTTTCAATTCGTTTCCTTTATGCTATTGGACATATAAATTAATTAAAGGCAATGGTAGTAATTCTAAATGATTACGTACTATTATTAAGTCATAAAATCAAAAGAATTGTTTAGATTGTTTTGGCTTTAACAAAGAAATAATCTCAAAGAATAAGAAGTCTCAATGACATATGTGGCAAAAGTATTACATAATAACATCTGATAATATATTTATATACATTCATAAATTAGTAATAGGCTGTTACAGAAATTAACACAGATAAAAAAATATATGTTAAAATTATTTTTTTTAAAAAATTAAAAATAAATTCAAAATTTGCGCAATAGTTTCAACTGTAGACTAAATAATTGCTAAAAATAAGTAATTCCTTTAATTAAGCAGAATGTTTATTTGTTATTTTTGATTATTTGTTGTTTTTAAACAATAAAATATATTTTCAATTATTGAAAATACTCTCTAAAATAAAAATAAATATATAAAAGTCAATGACATTCATTATATACAAATAAATTTTATTCTTATTATCAGTATTTATGAACATTATGTAAAATCATATGTAAAAATCATTATGTAAAATCATATGTAAAAAATCATTATGTAAAATCATATGTAAAAAATCATTATGTAAAAATATGTAAAAAATAATTTATAAAATAATTATGTAAAATCATAATGGGTGAATCAAGTGTAATAATATGCTAAAAAGGATCGTTATATTGTATATTACCTACTAATTATATTCACAGAATATAGAAATAGATAACATAAATTTTTTCCAACAATAATTTTATTAAGAAAAGAAGAATGAGGTTTTATGAAATTAATTTGCAATAAACGTTAATTACTGCTTTAATGAATATAGGAATCTGAAGAAAATGTAAAGTTTTTACCTATTATAATGTATAAATACATTTCAAATAACTGATGTTTAATACGGAATAGTTTTATAAAAAAAAAATAATTTTTCATTTTAGTTTTTGCTTTATTTTATTTACAGTTTGTTAATTATTTTAGTTAAATAAAAGACAGCATATTAGTTAGATAATATAGCTTAATTTAAAAGGTCATATTCTTATTACATCAGCATACATCTTATTGCATTTACTCTGAATGTATATTCAAATACTCGTATTAATTTCTTTGTTGAAAAGGAATTTTATCGGATTTTTTATTTCCTTAGCACTATGGTTATTTAAAAGCATTCTTTAGAAAAATGTGAAAGGAAGTTTCAACGATATAGTATTATATGAATATTCATCAATGAATCATTATGGTGTATATATAAACAATAATAGAAAATAACTTTTATAACTTGTGTTTTGAGTAATGTCAATTTTATAACTCTATTTGTAGCGAGTTATTCATAAAGTTTAATTCTAAACATGAAGTTTCAGGAAGTTTAATTTAAACGAATGCACTAAAAATCTTCTGACTACTGGAATTTTCATTAAGTTATGTTCATTTAACAAGCTCCATATCGTAGAAAGCACACATTACTAATTATTGCAATTCAAAACTTGTGTAAAAAGTAAATCGACACTTTAGTAGTTAATTGTAAAAAACACTTTGTCACTTTAGACATAATTGTAAAAAAAAAATAAAATCAAATTATAGAATATAATATTACATTATAGCACATTTTCAGCAAAGCATGGACTATGTAAACAAAATTTATGATATACAATCAAGAATATTTACTGTGTGAAAAGTTTAATTAGACTTTTTTTGTAAAAAAAACGGTTGACCGTAGAATATAGCATAATCAGAAATCGAATTATAATTTTGTTTATGAGCTAAAGAGTCATATATGTTTTTAAGGCATGAAAAAGACCTTAAAATAAATTTTAATTAAGATTATTTTTTGTAAAAAAGATTAATTTTCAGACCTTTTTTAGTTAAGAAAGAGAGTCACAAAATATAAGTTCAATAAAAATTTGTCTTGCACTAAAAAAATATTCATTTTTATCAATGTTGCTATGTTTTAAAATAACTTTTAACCACTGAAAAAGACTAGAATATGCTTTTTACAGTTGAATGAATTTATCATTCTTCCTGTATGATTTATTCTGCATAAAATACGGCAAAATACATCAGGATAACAACAACGAAACTATTTCTTTCTGAGATATAAATGAGAAATATATTTGTTGGAAATGCTTCTGAAAATACTATATTTCAGCGGATCGATTCATTACTTGCAGAAATACATAGTAACAATGAAAACTTTAAGATAAAGCCCGAGAAACCTCATAAAATTTCTATGAAATGTCACTCATTGGGAAATTAATATTAAGAAAAATTTGTATTGTTTTCATTGAAGAAATTTCAAATGTTTTCTCTTTTCCCATTACTAACATTTCGTAAGAGTGACATTTATACAATTTTATACTTCGTACGTTCATTGTTTAAAAATATTCCATTCGATGTGCAACGTTTTTATTCCAAACAGATTCATATATTTCTAAATATAATTCTTATTTATACACATATTACTAATTTCGAATTGATAGTATATATGTTTATAAATAATAGAAAACGATATAATGCATGATTTGCCACTTTAAAGAATCCATATTATTTTTTTAGAATCTTACGCTTTTATCAAATAATTTCGAAACTGTGAATTAAAACATTCTTAATTATATATTTAATAATTATTTATATTGACGTTTTATGAACAGTTTAGTGCTAAAAATTATTGTTATATGATTATCTAATTTTCTTTCTAAAATTATAATGTAAATTTGAAGAATTATAGTCCTAAAATTAGTAGAGTTATTAGAGTTGTACTAGAGTAATATTTTAATAAATATTTAGTACATTAAAATATTACTCTGGAATAGCACTTACATTATACTATTCCATATTTACAATATGTTTTACAAAGTAAATTAGATCAGCATATAAGCTATTATTAAATATGGTATAACTATCTAAGCTATTACTATGCTAATGAATAAGGTTACTAGATGAAAAGGCCTTTTCTAAAAACTTAAATATTGCAAATTGAATTTTATCAATTATCTATAATTAAACAAGATTCTTCTTTCACAGAAATTCAATTTCCTTAAATGCCAAAGAGTGGGAGCTGATACATAAATGTAGAAACATAATACTTCTTAATTGAAAATGCATGCTATATTTTCTCATGACATTACTCAAGTCAACATTGCAAATTCACTCTAGAGTTACAATGTTTGCTCTACAATTTTTCTTCTATAATTGATATTATTATTATCGTTTATTAGTACTCTAATTTATATTTCTATTTCTGTCGAAGTGCAATATTCATTTTCGTTTATTATACGATGTTTGCTTAAACAAGTTCAAATCTTATAATCAGTGAATCTTAAAGAGGTATATCATGAAATGCACAATTATTAATTTAATTATCATCAATGCTAATGATGAAACATATCGTGTAAAACTAAAACTTTAATTGTTTTCATTAATTAGAATATGTTCTATATAGTTTTAAAAACTTAAGCTCAATTTTATTTTTAAAAAAAAATTAATTCGAAAACTATTTTATTTATCTGAATTTTTACAATTGATTACAAGGTTAATTTTTTTCTTTTTCTGAATAAAGTATGTTAAAAAAGAAATAAGAAATTTTTTATACAAATCACTATTCTTTAATACAATGATACAAAAACGGGTTTTATTTTTTTTTAAAAGCCATAACATTTTTTTTTTTCAATTCAAGAAGAAAAACTGTCTTCATAGGGCTTATAATGTTGCATCTACGCTTTTGAAACTTTATGGATACACTTTCTACTTCTTAAATATTTTTCTTAAAGATATGGGTAGAAATAATGATGTTTGAAGTGTAATACTTCTTCAAATTCGTGTGTCCTGTTGGGATGTCTTTGTGTGTCTTTGGAATGTGTCCTGTGTATATTACTTTGTGTGAGACCAAGACCTTTTATAATTTATTCCGTTCTGTAAGATATGACCAAGTTCCTTTTCTAAGTCATTGTCTCTAATATGAGTTTATGCTAAAAGTCACTTAACAAAACTATCCAAATTAGATGGTTCAAAACAAGATGGTTGTTATTATTACTTCACTGGAGAGTTTTTAATTGAAAAATAAAATCCTCTATGTGAGCTGAATATCATATTACATTTACTAATTTGCATTATATGTTCCTGCTACATGATGATTAAATAACAATTCAATTACAAAACAAAAACCACTTTCTATATACTTTTGTGTTGAAGGAGTAATACTTTTAAGGACAAATCCCTGAATATTTTTTTCGTTAGCAAACGCTTGTTTCAAAACTCATTTCATTCTCTAATAACAGATTAAGACGTTTTTAGAGACTTATCGATATTAGGTTAGTTAAAAATAAGTTAGTTCTGGAAATACGGCATTTTGCCATTGGAATATTTTGTATCATTATTTAACATAAATTTGTATATTTTCATGATAATATTATGGAACAAAAATTTATATATGTTATTTCCACAGAAAGGGGTAGCTAGTAATACGAGCCGCTAAACTAAGTAATTATATGACAAGGAAAAGTAATATTATTTAAAGTCATCAATGATAATTTCTTAAGGGCATAGATATATTGAGGATAATAGACATGAATTAAATAAGTTGCTATAATGACATAGTATTTAGAGACCAAAGTGTATTTGCTATACTTAGATTTGCTAAATCGTCATCGTTGATTCGTGATTCGAATCTAAACAGCCAAATGTCATGATGAAATATTTGGATATATCTCTGAATATATGGTTAGCTATTCAATGGCATACTGACCAAATATCCAATCAACTAAAACAGCTATAGTTTCTAATGAGAATGCCATTATAATGTTTGCCTCTCTATAGCATAAATGTTATGATATCCCATTAATTATAAGATATATTTTTGTATTTACAGAATAATATTAAATTAAAATAGTAAAAGTTTGTAATTATATTCATTATTTTTTATGACAAATTAATATAGTTTTGTCCATAGTAATTTCATAATTTTATTTAAAATTTTGCTAAGTGTACAGAATTTGAAATAAAATAGAAATAATAGAATATATTATATATTTATAGAATATATATTTTAAATATAGCATAGCTATAATACTAGCAATATAATAACATGAGTCTGTTTGGTTTACAGATTTTTTTATTAAATTTAATTATTTGTTATATTACTGTAGCGTAAATTAACTAATAAAATTCTACTTTTTTTTGGTTATTTTTATTTCACAATTCTCTTTAATATCCTGCTATTTACACTGCATTTGAAATAAAATATAATTAATAAATTTATAATAATATTTTAAATAATATTATTTATATAATATTTAAAATATTATTAATATTTAAAATATGTTATTATTTATATAATATTTTAAATATAATTTTAAAAATATACATATTATATTTTTTTTTTTAGAATTCTTTTATAAAACCATGTAATAATAGCTATATACTGGCATATGTCTCTTTGAGTTATATATTTTTTTTTTATTAAATTTAAATAAGTTATATTACTGGAACATAAATTAACTAATAATTTCTTTAGTGAAATAAGAAATAAAATAGTACAGTAAAAACGCAAGCATAGATGCACAATGTATAAAAATAGAAAAAAATTGCAATGGATTATTACTAAGTAATAAAAACAACTCTTATTATACTCAAACAAATATCAATCTTCAAGCATTACGTTCGCATATTTATATTTATAGAGATAAAGTCATAAAAGAAAAACTATAGTTTTTAATGTTAGCCACGAGTGGTCATTTATATTAATATTCCCCTGACCACAACATCTCTTTGCCATGAAACAAAAATAAATAAAAAAGGAGCCATTTCTTTTATCGTTTATTTTCCGTCACCTACTGTTACTCCTAAATAAAAGAAGTCACTCAATTGACTTCAGTTACATTCATTGAGTTAATTGCCGTTGCGATCGTGTAAAAGCTCTAATTTGTCACCAGTCCCAAGTCAGTACCTTCCACTTCAAGCTGGGTCCTCCGGGACTAGAGTAATGTCCCAAGGATTCTATTTGTTTAGTCCTCAGTGGTTAATTTGGGGCACATTTTCTTCCTTCTTTCAATGGAGATAAAATTCCCCCAGCGTTCAAAGACTTAAGGAACGTGTGAAAGAGGAATTAGTCATTTGAACTTTTCTCTCAAAGGAATTAATTCAATTACATTACGATTTCTTAGCACGAAGCCGAACAGCTACGTTCAAATTAGAGACATTTAATTAAGGATTTTTTTTTTTTTTTAAATTTAGACATTGACTATTTTTGAGAATTTAGAAAATAGGAAATAAACCCTAATTATGAATGCTTAGTTTCGTCTACACGCAATGTTAAATTATATCACTTTTTCTTAGGGTGATATTAATTACTATATATTTTTACAGAGTAGCATGCTTATATTTAAATATAACTTTAATATATATATACAAATATATATAATATTCATAAATAATTGTGTTATTGTTGTTAATATATCATGGTGTTGCTTTTTAACTATGTCTTTGAGAATGAATATAATGCTTTTAAATTTAAAACGTATACTTTATAAATATTTATACCCAAATAATTATTCTTCTATTTAATGTAATTATTTTGAGGAATAAAAATTAAATTTAAATCACTAATTACTTGTTTCAAAATTAAAACTTCGCAAGTTAAAAATTAAATGAGTATACTTGAATTAATTTGATAACAATTAATTAAGATATATAGATTTTTGTATAAATAAAAATTACGAAATAGACATTTTGTAAATATTATTCATTAAAATACATAACTTTTACGAAATTTGCTTATTTTTAATTTTGTACACCATTGATCATATATAAGTAATGAGTATCTTTAATTAATTGTTTAATTATAATAATTATTATTATTAATTATTTTTAAATTATTTATTATGAAATTTATGAGTTTTTTACTAAAAAGAATATACAATTTTGATGAATATAAAAAGAAACTCGTTAAATTCTGAAGATGCAACGAAGCATATTAAACGAAACACTGATTAATATCAAATATGATTTATAATCAAATTTAATTCTAAACAAGTAATATAAAAAAAAAAAAAAATTAAGTCAATTCCTACTTTTTTTTTTTAACTATATTGCAAGAAGTCCTTTACAAATAAAAAATCTTATCATCTTATCTGGCGCCATCTATTGGTAGATACATACAACTTAAATCTAAAAACTAGAATTAATTAATTAATAAATTAATAATTGAAAAAACTGTTTTAACATCAAGTGTCATCCACTACAAGTTTCAAAAAATGTATTTGAATTTGAGTGGATGAATAAAAACATTTTATTACGATTGAAAATTTGAACAAGATATATATAGGGAGGGTGTGAGCTAATAGATGGAATTGAAAAAGGCACGTACTAATCGATATGTTTACTATTGATTTATACATACCGTTATGATAAACGTATTACAATCGATAAGGAAATGCATTTGAAAAGTTTTTAAAGTTTATTTTTATTCTACCGATATCATGATTTTAAACTTTATGATAATGATTATTTATATGCTTTATGATTTTTATGATAATAATAGTTTAAATTTATGAAAAATTGTACTAAAATATATGCATCTATATTTCTAATTATTAGTAATATTATTTAATATAATTAATTCATAATTACTTTAATTAATTCATAAAAATACATTTAATATTTTCTTTTAACTATAATTTCCTAATTAATACTAATAACAGTAGTGCAATTGGAAACTGTATTGAATGTATTTCACTTCCTCAGACATACTTTTGAAATTAATATATGCAGGCAATTTACATTGAGTTATATTTATAATTGTTTTTATCTATGCTAAAATTATTATTTTTCTTAGAAAATATTAATCGGAATCTTCTAACCAATTTTCCAACCTTCTTGCTACAGTATTATAATTTCTATTTACTATTTTTAAAGTTTAATCATTCGTTAACTAAAATAAAAATATGAAATATCAGTCTTATTTTAAAATATTTTCGATATAAAGTTTTTCACAATATTCAAAGTAAAAACTTATTAAATGAAAAAAATCAGGATAGTATATTTAAATACATTTATACTTTTCTTCTAAGGTTGGTTCTAGCTTTATGGGTCCCTCGGTTGATTTTATTAGATAAAATCGGAGGCACATATGAAAAGTTCAAATGATCTGCTCTGCCGTTTCTATCCGCATCGTCACATCTGCGATATCTATCAGCTGCATTTCATCTAAGATTTTCAGGGATATTACAAAAACTTGTGAAGATTTTTTGTAATATTGCTGGAATAACTTTTGAATAAAAATATGAAACTTTATGAAAGAGTTCATAGTTTAAGATTTTTTTTTTTTACTTTTTAATTCTCAAATTTGTTTTTTGTTTTTTTCAATTTTGTTTAAGATGTTTTTTTTTTTTTTATTTTTATAATAAAAAATAAGTGCTGTTATAAATATTTGTTTTTAAACATATTTAAGCAGATTATTTAAATTGTAATAGAATATTTTTTTAAAATTTATTTTCAATAGTTAAATAATTAAGTTATATTTGTAATATTTTTTTAATAAAATGGATTTTTCAAAGGAAAAGGTGATAAACAAGTTAAGTGGGAATATTCAATAAAAGTTTATTTCATTAGTAATCATTTGATAACATATTTTATAAAATTATAGAAATAAATACACATTAAATATTAAATACAAGAATTAAAATTAAACGTAAATTTAATGAAAATGAAGAATAATATATTCTTAACTTATAAAATATTCAAACGCTATTCTTTTAATACAATTACATTTAATTGCTTTACCTTGTTTTCTTACTTATCGGCAGATTGCAAGCAACATTATGGTTAAGGGACGTTACTATTGATATCTTTCCCTGTAGCATTCGTTTTAAAATTTATTTTTAATCGTTAAATAAATAAGTTATATTTCTAATATTTTTTTATAAAATTGATTTTTTAAAGGTAACGATGTTAAATAATCATTGTCAATAAAATTTTATTTCCTAAGTAATTATTTGATTACAGATTGTATAACATTATATAAATAAATACACATCTAATATTAAATACAAGGATTTAAATTACACGCAAATTTAATGAAAATAAAACATAATATATTCTTAACTTATAAAATATTCAAACGTTATTCTTTACTACAAAATGCAATAATTTGTTTTACATCCTTTTTTTAATTATCAGCAGATTGCAAGCAACATTATCGTTAAGGAACATTGCTACTGATATCTTTCCTGTAGCAAAATCTCAGATTTCTAATTTCCTACTGGTAGTCGTGATAAGAATAATTTACTTTCGTTTAGGGACTGTTTTTCATTCCTATCGCAAAGCAATATATACTGAAACTAGTATTTGTATTTTTATTGTTTATTGGAAAACTTTTGCCTCTAGCTGTACTTATAAATAAAAATAACAGATTCTTCGTTGTAACAATTTGTGATTGCTGTGCGATTCAAATGTACTTTTTAATGACTTTCAATCAATAGCGACTGATTAATATTTGTTCTAATTAAGAATTGTGTTTACTGAAAGGCTATCTTCAATTTAAAAGAACTAAACTTATATCTCAGGATAAAAGAACACAGTCCAAAAAAAAATGTGTTTAGACATATAAAGACATTTTGGAAATTTCCATGCTTTTTGATATTATTGGGGAGAGCATTTCAGAGCACATATTTAATTATAAATTTTATAATAATTAGGATGTGTAGTTAAATATGGCGTATTGTTTCTTATGTTTAAAAATAATATTAAATATTTTGAATTTTTTTTTTCCATATTTGAATAACTTTATTGCTTTATACACATAAAGCAATAAAACTGTTCATATATAAGCTACAAATCTATATAACAACTTTTATATAAATAGCTTTAATAACATATTTATGTTAATTGTTGACTTAGAGTAATGTGCTCTTAGATTTATGTGAATTGCATTATGTACAAAATTGCATCATTTAAAGAAAAACTTAAACGTGTTACACTACATTGAGTAATTGGAAGTAAACTGTTATATTCAACTTAAATTTATCGCAATTTTATCCTGCATGTAACACATAAATGTGCTAAGAAATTTTTTAAATAATGTATTTATAATTGTATTATTCGCAATTTTCACATTATCAAAGAATTTAAGTTCTAAAATACTATATAGTATATCTCTGTAATAAAGATAAATCTAATCACACCCAAATGCACCTCTCATTATATTACATCAACATAATAAATTAATCACATGAAATTTATCACATCACTTAGTATATTACATCACATGAATCTATTTTATTGGTTCCCATTTATGTTACGCAAAAAAAAAAAAAAAAAAAAATCACAATGGTCAAAATCAAAGTGATGTGTGGGCAAGGTTACTACTAGTTTTTACTGCCCATCCTCTTTTTCCCAAAGCTTTGTGTCTTGAAAATTAATGTATGGTAAGGCTTGAATAGTTGTCTTGTTTGGTTATTTTATTGGCTTTTACTGAAGTTGTAGACTTATCGAATATACGAAATGAGAGGATTAGATTATTAGGTTAGAGGTGAGATTATTTTGATGAGGTTTATCAGATAAAATATTAGAAAAAAATTAAAAAGTTTGTTTAATTTACAGTTTTATCGAATTAAATGCTAGGAGCTTCAAAAATATTAACTGGAGTATAAATCAACAACCTACAACTCTTGTGGTAAACAATGATAGGAAATAAACATTTGAAAAAAAATACAAAAAGAAAATCAAAGTTTTACTTGGTTTTTTTTTTTTTTTATTCTTTTGACTTTTCTTGGTCCCTTGATAATATTATCTAAGTGGTAATATGTTTCAGATTAGACTGTTAACATTTTAGTATTGATTGAAGGCAGTGTATTTTCAATATGTACTTTCAGTTCATTCCCTATTGTAGGCAAAGCAGGCTTAAAGGCAGTCTTGGGATCATCAATAGCAGTTACATAAAAAAATTTTATAAAAAAATGCATTAAAAATTGATGTTACTAGGTGGCCAAGAGGAATGATAAAGAACATTTATGCAGTTCGCAAACAAACTTTGATTTCCTTTGAGTATTGTGTTCAAATTGCTCCTTTCCATCGTCGCTCACCTTCGAAGTTATTGTCATTTGACACACATTAAATTCATTGAGATGTCAAACATTTTTAATCGTTGCAAAATATAGGAAATAATGAAATATTAATCTTTGTTGATAAAGAATATTTGCCAAAAGCATCAATCCCCTTTAACATTCCTTTAATTATTTTATTTATTCATACTGTATTTCGGTTCAGATTATAGCGTAAACTTTATATATACAGAAAAGAAGTTATAGAAATTTTACTTTTATGTTAAAGAGTAATGGTCGAATAATGGGAATAAGTGAATGTGAGAAAATCGGGTCAGATTAATTTATCTATGCATTCAGAAGATGTAAATTTTTCTAATTAGTTGTTGAATAGTATCTGTTCGTCCATAAATTATTTAGTCGACGAAGAATATATATTAACAGCAATGACATCTTAACAATAAGATGAAGTTTTTGATGTAATTTCATAAGTTAAATATTTTGAATAATCTTATCCGAAAAATAATTTACAATTAAACTTTACATATTTTCTTATTTTTTTGAAGAGAATAGTAAAAAAAAAAAGAAATCATTGAATAAACAATTTTTTTATAGATAAATATTTTGCTAATTGTATTTATAAATATTATTTCATCTTGCTATTTACTTAAATGTTAACACTTTTAAAATGCTGCACAGTACTCTTACAGGCTAGAGGCAAACTTTTTTTTATAGATAATTTGTTTTCATTAAAAGTATTATTTAATACACATATACAAAATGTAAAATAAATAAAAAATCAATGTCATATCTTATTTACCTGACGAGAATAGAAATAATTATGTTTTACTTAGCAAATGAATAGTTTATGAAATAAGGAACGGGAACATTTTCTAAATTTAATTCATTTTTTAAAAGCCAGACTTCCCAATGCAATTTTAAATTATCCATCGTATAAAATAACGGACTTCAATTCTTTTTTCCCCAGATGTCTGATTAAATAACCAATAATTATTTCTGGCTTTCGATTTTTATTCTACGTAAAACTTTTAACAAACAGTAATAAAGTTTTTAAAAGAGTTCTTTTTCTTATCGAATTCTTTCGAAGTCAGTTTTTGGAACATATCCAATTATAGGAATCAAATAATTTTTACGCATTCATTTATCAAGTAAGATACAGAGGTTTTTTTCTAATTAAAAAATTTCATAAGGTGATTTGAAGAAAATCTATCAAAATATTCTTCATACATTTCATTGCACACGGCTAAAATAACCGCATGCAAAATTGATAGTAATTACATATTCATTAATTTTTTTTTTTTAAAACATTTTAGTATCACTTAATTTTATTAATTAATATACGTATTGAAAAAAAATTATTTGTTACATTTTCAACTATTTTTATCGTAAAATCATTCATTATAAGCAAAGAAAAAAATATTAAT
Organism: Caerostris extrusa; assembly: GCA_021605095.1. Taxonomy (NCBI): domain Eukaryota; kingdom Metazoa; phylum Arthropoda; class Arachnida; order Araneae; family Araneidae; genus Caerostris; species Caerostris extrusa. The sequence goes on along the minus strand of BPLR01018366.1, from coordinate 16,781 downwards.
TATCTTAAATAAATATTTTTAAATCTATGCATATCACATATTAAATGATATTATTTCTACATGTTAAAATTATGTATAAATTTAACAAATTTAGCATATACGAATATAATAAATTTCCTTCCATAACATAAATCTTTAATTTTTAGTCATCAAACAGATGCTACTTTATTAAAAGTAGAATACCACGACAATAAAGATATTTATTGAAAAAAAAAAAGCCTAAACATGCTTCCTTCTACACTGGCAACTCCCTGTGACGTTCAGGAGAAAGCTCAATAGGTCTCATCGAGAGGAGCTACAGATTTATTTAACCTGCACCAGCTGATAAATGCTTAGTTTACATTTTCTCATCCCGAAATATTATAGATTTTCACCTAGAGCGGGAGTATTTTTCGCACTCTGAGCGTACCTGACTATCGGGTTTTCGGCTTAAAAGTGGAAACCTTCACGAATTTGTAATTATATGTTTTTAAATGTGTTACATATTGTCAATTGAATGTGTGTGATGTTTGTGCTTTTGTAAATAAAGCTGTGAGTTCTCCAACCTGCGCCTCAAGTATTTTAACCCAATCACACCCAGTACAATATGTTTGCGGAATACACTACAAAAGTTCATTTAAAAAATGCGCTTGCTAATATCTGTATTTAAACAAAAATAATAGTTCTTAGTTTGTAAAGGACTTGTTTTTCTTCATTTTAATAAATATTTCATAAATTGCTTACAATTAATTAATTGATCATGTGTTCTTTGAAAAGTGAATAATATTAACAATTCTCAAGATATACTATTTTTAAATTTCTGGCAAAAATTAATATATTTTTAACATTGGTTAAGATCGTTTTCTGACATTCTCTCTTACGATGCAAAGTACAAATTTGCGAATGAAGCATTGCTAATCATTATGCAGGACATTAACATCAGTAGATAATAATGTGTTAATATTTTTCGACCTGGTTGAGCTTCTATGTTCAAGATTATTGATAATAAAATATTTTCTTTTACGAATTACCTAGAATGAGAAATAGATTCTAGATATATTTAGAAATAGATTTCTAATAGATATTTTTATTCAAATTAGGTTCCAAACTAAGAGGAGTGCATCTGCAGTTGAAGATGTAGCAGCAGATACAGTAGCATGCATGTTGTGGAATCCCAATACAAACGAAAATATAATTAGCAATGATCATAAATATTCGAGGAAATACTAAATATTTTCTGTTTACTTAATTAATCACTGAAATTTCGATACATTATACTTCATTTTATCAAATAAAATATTTAATATTTTTATTTAATGGAGTTGATTTTATGAAATTCATCCGTAGAACAAAGATTATTGTTTTCAATCAAATTTCTTTACATAGCTGAATTTAGTGACTGAATTGGTGACTACAATTGTAAAGTTCTACTATACTGATTAGTGTATCTACGATTATTTTCACAAATTATGTATATGTATTGGTGTGATTACTTTAAAAAAAAAAAAAAAAAAAGTTTGATGAAACTTTTTTTGGAATTATTTCGATAAAAAAAAATCTATCCTCGAACTGGATAAAAGAAACCCTACACATTAAATTTAAATAAATATATTGAGTTAAATTATCCATTCAATAGTAATGTTCAGACTAACAGAGTGCATTATTATCTGAAACAGAATTAAAATACATTTTTATCCCTTATTATTGTTTAACTTAATTGGGTTACATTTAAATGAGTTTCTATAGGTTAACCATATTAGTTTGTTCTTATTGTAACAATATTACTCTAAACATGAAAGCATTTGAAAAGTGCTATCTTTTAATAAAATTAGAAAATAATATTTTGTTTTGAATAACTTTATCGAATTAAAAATGTATGTATTAAAATGTGTTAAATATATTATTGCAATTATATGTTAAACTTTTAATTAAGCTAAATCACATTATTACTCTTTTGCTAATTATAATAATACAACAGACGATATAAAAAATAATTTGATTTAGAAATGTGTGTTTTTTTAATTTATTTAAATACTAACGTTACATTTATGCAGTGGAACCATTTTATATTTATAAATACAACGACTAAAATTGAAAAAATAAAAACCGTACTAAAATTATCATTATTTAAACATTAACATATATTTTTAATATAAATTAAAAATATTTATATTATTAGGAAATACATATTTAATAAGTATATAGTATCTACACATAACGCATGCATATTTAATTTTAATTAATAAATTATTTATTCAGGTAAGAGTTTTAATTATTCATCAAAATGATTAAAATTAATGTAGACCAATAAAATATTCCTTAAAATAAAAATTATATCATAATTTCTATTGGAATTAAGAAAAAATGGCTTTTGCACAATAAACGTAGACGGAAATTGACGAATTAAATTTAACTGATCATTACAAATTTAATGGCAAATCTTTATTTTATTAATCAGAAAATATATATAAATATAAAGAAACTCTGATTTTGAAGACATATAGTTAATAGATTTTGTTATACACTATAAAAATGATGGATAAAAAGGAATTAAAAATTCTTGCGACGAACATCATATCTATTCAGAGACTAATGCATCAAATATGATCATTTTTATTTAATCCACATTTTTAGAAATTTTATCTTTTTATTTCAAGAATTTCCCGTGCACAAAAATTTTTAACGATTAAACACGGCTGATAAATTATAAAAAAGGAAGATGCACTTTAATATTGATTCGGTGGTTTTCTTGGAAAATGATACTGGTTACCACTAATCCAATTAAGTAACTCAAACACAAATTTAGCATAATAGCTGGATTTTTTCCCCTCATCACTGCATACTAACAATCGATTTTGGTATTCTTATTTAAAGATTCGCTCCCAGTCAAAAGTTATCTCATTAGTTAGTTTCACACAAAATAGAAATTTTGAACAAAAAAAAGTCACATTATTTGTCTTTAAGCCTTAATTATCGAGGATGGCTTTCTGTGGCGATTTAATGTCCCATGTGTCAGTTTTGACTGCCGAGTTGTGGTAGGATAAAAAAAAAAAAATCTAATTATGTCTTACATGAAGGAGATAGAATATTATGTAAGTGACAGAAATTATAAGAAACCTAATTTAGTGTCTAAGATACTTATTTTTTACAAATTTTAAAATTTTAGTTAAGTTATAATTTTAAGAAAAGGCTAATTTAAATTGTCAAGTTGTTTGATGAAAATATGCATCATTTGACAGTTCTGTATATTGGTTGAATTGTTAACAATATTTCTTTTAATTTATAATTGTCAAGAAAATTAGTTTTAAATATAAATGAAGAAATAGGAATTTAGACGGAATGTCTGAGTGCCAGGTTTACAAGCATATAGGATGGATAGGATACACCAAGAGTACTCAGATTCACATAACAATAAAGGAATTTATGTTATGAATATTATAGGAATTATAAAGGATTCACATAACAATTTGTTGCAGCAAAAGAGTACACTAAAACATCAGAAATTAAAGGACAGCACATAAATGAATATATGCTTTATTACTCAATGTACACCAAAATAACATGATTAACAGAAAGAAAGGTGAACAATGTTTGCATGCCTTTTTGAATCAGAATTATTTATCTATTTCAGCATGACACTGTGTGTTATAGTACCAGACCTAACCTTATTTCTTTCCATGTTCAGAATACCAATATCATTCTCGAATCTAATAGCTTTCTGGAAACCTTCCTTTCCAGGTAATTACTGTTTAGTTCTCCTAGGAAACAATAGCTGTATGCATGCTTTATAAAATATCATTTAGTGTACAAGTGCTTTGCGGATCTCCCATAGCACAAGACAGCCCCAAATCAAGATGTATAATCATTAGTTCTGTATTCATCTGATCAGCCATTCTGCTACCACTGCATTAGTGAATTGAATGAGGAGTTTCTGCGAGAATGCTGAGGATTTCCGAACACCTGAAACATTACCTAACATTTCTGATCTAGCTTTATTGTATGATTCCGAGTTGTCTACGTCAGTGATGACGAAAAATTTTGAGAAGTGTCAAATTTTATTCTTTTAATATTATCCAGTTGATCAACTAAGCAAGCAAAAGGGGACGTTGAATGTTAGATGGTAAAGAGGTACAAATAATTTAGAAACAACAAAATTTAGTTTTGGTTCTCACTTTTAAAAGTCTCTAAAAAGTTGAATTTCCCTATTTGTTTCACAACTTTTACCTTTGCAAGCGAATAAAAAAAATAAAATGAAGGTCAATGTAAATTGATATTGATGGGCTGATATCATGATTACCGCACAAATAACACCATGCTTAATGGCGCCTCTACACTGAGTATTTAAATTAACAAAGAATAAATCTCTTTGGTGATAAGACATAAATAGAGACAAACATAACAAATTATTAATTTTACAACTTAACCCTTTCTAGATCTAATTAGGAAAGGTCCTGCAAAGTCAATCCAACTTTAGAAAATACTCTACTTGGTACAACACAATCACTTGAAAGGTCAAACAGTATCTGAATAGAATTAGTTGTTTAATTTTTTAAACATCAATACATTTCCCAGAACTTCTGTCGCAGATTTTACATCGTTGATGGTGTTCTACCATGTAGATTTATTTCATCGAAATATTTTATTATAAAGCCTGTAACACGATGTTTTTTTAAGAAGTATAATTTGATGTTTCTGGTTATCTGATAGATTTGAATTTTCAAGTCTTCCACCGACTCTCAGGATGTCTCTGATAATATCTTGCTGTTTAAATTTAAATTCTTCCTTCATTTTAAAATTTTAATAACTTCTCTAAATTCCTGGTTTTGTACTAAATTTCAAAATTGTATTACTCGCTTTATGAAGTTCTCGAATATATAAAAATCCTTTAATTTTAAATGTTGTTGGTTAATTATTAATGAATCGTAAACAATATGCAGTTACGAGTTTCAGTTTAGTCCATGACGAAATTTTAGTAATTAACTCAAATTCGGGTTTTTACTAGAAACAGATGAAAATGCTGTTCGGTGATGCTCTTGAAGAATTTCTTCTGCTTTTAAGTTCGTTTCAGGTTCAGACTGAAAAGTTGGTCGATTGGACAAAAAGGGACTCGTTATTATGTTAGATTATGCTTTCTTCTTTCTATATCTATTGAGAAGCAGGGGTCTGATTTTAACAAAATGTTCTTTTGTTAAATTCAGATCTTTTTGTTAAATTCAGATCTCCAAAATGTCTTTTTACTATAAATGTACATGATATAATTTTTTTATTACAAATTATACAAATTGCACGCACAGTCTTTTTATTCCTTTCAATCCCACTATATTTATGAAATCCTTCTGTTTGATATGTTCTGAAACTCGTATCGTTTGCTTTTAGTTTTTTTTTAAACAGGAGCATAGTAGAGAACTGTAACTAAAAATATTTAACCAAAATACAATAATTTTAAAGAAATTTCTTATTAACGTATTTTATATAAATACATACATAGATGAAAAAAAGTAAATAATTTAAAATAGTAAAGTTTATTAAACGTTGCTAGGCGCTTACGCCAAGGCTGCCAAATAGTTCAACATTGAGAGCTGGTATATCCTCGTTTTAAGACGCAATGAATATTTATGTCCCATTGTTTCTTTTAAAATAATCCATGTTTAATTATTTATGCTTATGAAAAACAAGAATACTTTTTTTACATCTGAATGTTATTCAGCTAACTAAATTATTCAATAATTACCTAAATATTCATAGATTTTAATAAAATTGTCATTTAATTATCTTTTATTATTAACCAAGAGTACACATTACTAAAAACTAACTTTAAATTGAAAAAAAAAATATATTTTGTAATTTTTTTAGATGTAATTTCTAGATATAAAAAAATTCCAAGAATATTTTGAAAGAATACTTGTTTCATTCTTAAATTCCTCACCTTTTGAGCCTGTTGTAACAGTTTTACTTATTTTTGTGAGAAAAATAAAGATAACCAGAATTTATATGCATGTAAGAAATAAAATATTTAAATACATATGAAAAAAAAATTTTTTTTCACAAAAAAGTGCATTATTAATGAATGTAATAAATTTGAGAAATGTTATGCATAAAAAAGAATGAATTGAGAAATGTTAAAAATATTTAAAAACTCAATTAGTGGTATTTTTAATTTCGCGTTTAAAAAAATAATTTCTTTCAAAACTTTCGACAAGTGAAACTAATAAAAAACTTAAATTTGAAAAACATAAAACTTAAATACCCTGAGCCATTAAATGCTGCTTTTATGCATAAAAAGAATAAATTTAATTCCTTATTTTCTGTTCTCTTTTTTTAAAAAGAAAACTTATTTATTTTATTAGATCAAAAACAAATACATTTACTTACGGGTTTTCAATAACTACATTAAATTCAATTTTTGCTATTCTCAAATCCAACTTCTTAACTTAAAAGTTGTACTTAATTACCTCTTAAAAAATTATGCAACTTTTTTTTCCAAAGATAAATACATTTAAGCTTTTTGAAAATAAAGGAAATATTCTGCAGTTTATTAAATTATTTTTTTAAATCAACAAATGCTTTAAAATAATAAAATTAAACTCGGTTCTTTTAGTATTTCAGAAAACTCTGTTTTTATATCGATGTTATTTATTAAAATACAGAAATAAACCAAACATGTTTGGCTATTTAAAAAAAGTTCAATGTTTTGAATAAAATTTGTTTAATATTTATTCATATCTGAATACAGGCAAAAGTTTATTTAACGGACTTAAATTAATAATATTCTAGAAAATTAAATTGTTTGGGTATCTAGTTTGTTTAGTTATTTACTTTAAGTTTTACTTAATTCTGGGTTGGTTTTTAAATTTGAAAAGCTATTGCTTACAAAATATTTTCTTTTCGCTTTTATTGGAATACTTCTTTGTGATGCATTTAGATTAATTAAAAATAACATTACTTATATTAAGTTTATTGAAAATATCTAAGAGAAATATATTTTAAGTAAAATAAATTTGATTTATCGCTACGTTTTAAGGTTTGTTACTTAGGTCTAAGAAATTTTTCGACGTAGAAAATCTGTTTGATGAAGATTGATATTAAGCAGATAGGAGGTCTGTATTTTGATATTACAACTTATTATGAACTACGTCCAGTGTGACACTTGAGAGTTTATCAGATGTTTTCTTCTTTTTTCTCAATTAAAATAATTCTAGCCTGCAGATTTATCTTGCTGATACTTTAAATGTATCAAAAAGAAATATTTTCAGTTCTGAAATTCAACTTGCTGTGCACTATGTATTCTGGTCCTAAGAACTTATTTTAAGTTGAGATGTTTAACAAACTAAAACATAAATGTCAACATAAATATTTATATTTGAGTCACAAAGTCTTTATTCAGGTAAATATTTATTTGTACATTTATGAATAATTTCTAAGTACATTGAAACAAATAGCTTTAATCCATTAAAGTATCAGTTTTAAAATAATTTGAATTTTTAGCAACAGCAACAGGTTTTTTGCGTGAATTTATTTCAGAAAATTTTATTTTCCATTTTTTGAAAGAATTTTAGTGTTATTTCACTGCTAAATACTAACCATGTAATAAAGAGCAAGATAAAGATATTTTTAATAACTTCGAATTGGATACGAGTATAATGCTCATCAAATAATCCGATAAATATGTTTAAAATTCATGATTCAGAAATTGTTTAAAATGGCATGAAAAATAAAATATGAATAATAAATAAATTTATAACTCATAAAAGCAAAACGTATAATTAATAAAACATTAATTTTAAGTATTAAATTAAAAATTATAATTTTTTTTTGTGAAAGTAATTTAACGAAGTATATACAGTAAACTCTCATTAACAATTCCTCAAAAAATTGTTATGGTAATCTGTTAAATGTATATTTCCACCTTTATATTCATTATTAAGTACATATTTTAATTACTCTATAGTCAGTATTAAGTAGTTACCTTAAAATAAATATGTGTTTTTCCTTTCATGTAACTGCATTGTTAGTCGTGATTAGGAATTGCAATACCGGTATACCGAATACAGAATACCGATAATCGAAAAAGATTCGCCCCAACCCCTAGGGGGCATTCGAAAAACAGAATACCGATAAGAATTCTAGATACCCAGATAAGAATTCTTAAAGAATCCTTATCTGGGAAATTCCTATTCTTATCTGTGAATTCTTATTCAGAATTCTTTTCTGAAAACTAGAAATTCTCATCTGTGAAAACAATGTTGTAATTATGAAGAAAGTGTGTAATATTGCGATATTTTTAAATTGGTGAGTTTGTTATTCACATTGTATTTGCATATCATACCTTAGAGTTCAAACTATTTTTCAAACTATTTAAAAAGAATATGGTGGCCCAATGTAAAAATATTTTCTAGAGTTTTTAAAGTGAATGGAGGAAGTACAAGCGGACTCCATACACAATTAAAAACGAAACATGATACAAATTAGTTAAAGGGAAATAATCTAATTGCGATGAAGATACAAACGTAAGCACAGTTTCTAAACCCAAGCTATCAGGGATTTAAGATTATTTTGAAAAAAAAAAAAAGATAATTTGGATGAAATTCTAAGTAAATGATAATTGCATTCTCTAATAAAACTGCCAAATAAAACAAAAAAAACACACGTGTTTTCTTTCTTTTCTAAAATTTCAACTACCGGTTTTAAAACCGGTATCCCGGTATTAAGGTCTAAAAAATACCGTTATTTAACTTTTGGTCTGATATTGCAATCCCTAGTCGTGATATATTTTAATTATACATAAATTTAAACAAAACCTAATTTTTCAGTTTTAAAAATAACTTCCAAGCATCTTTTGCATTTATTAATTTATATCTTAAAACAAATCATGATTACTCATTGATATATTCATTTTTTTCCTAACAGAATATCTTGCTTGGAAAAACAGAATTTCAGGTATTTTTTTTTTTTCATTTAGTTGTATACTTCATTTATTGAAGGAAAGAAAACAGATGTTCATTAGTCTAACCAATTTTTTGAATGAAAACGAATGTTAAGAAAGACGAGGGTAGGATTTCGCCTTAGTTAATTAATAAGAATTGTGTTTTGCGAGACTGCAATTAAATCTTATTCAAACTTTTTCCTCTGTGATTTCTTTTTTCTGAAAATTCTTCTTTTTGGAAAATTGAGAATCTCAACTTTTAAATCGGTATTTCGCTTAAGTTTTAATACTCCTCATGGTGAATAAAACTGAATCGTCAGAGAACATGCAAAGGTTTATTAATTTTTTTGTTATATTCTTCTTTTCTATTTAGTGAAATTGTTTTTTAAATAATTACACAAACTATCAAAACATATATGATATTTAATAGTTTTACTAATAAAAACTCTTTTGGTCTACAGTTAGATGTCAAATCTGAAATATTATAAATGTTGTTCATCATAATTTAATTTTGACTGAGCGGATTTAACAATTGAAATAAGTATCCACAATAAAAATATGTAAAAGCTAAATAATGAAGATCTGTAACCATGCTTCTTCTTATGCATTGGAGTGAGGACCCCCTAGACCTTCAGGAAAAATGGTCAGCTGGCCTACAGACTGTCACCCACATAGGAATTTTTATTACGCGAGTATCTGAGTATCGGGTTTCGGCTTAGAAGTGGAATCCTTCCACGAATATATAATTATATGTGTGGTGTTTGTGTGTGTGTAAATAAATTCTGTGTTCTACAACCTGTGTCACAAATATTTCAACCCAACTACACCCACTTATTATCTGGTAGCCCAACCAACACACCACACCATATTATTCTCTAACCACATACAATATTTACTAAACAGAAGAATTATTTGTAAAACAAAGCATGATAAAAACAAATACGTGGTCAATAAATACAACCATTTACGATCCAGTTGCACATTCTGCACACTGCAGATCAATCTATTAATTAATATTTTATACTATTTGTATAAAATATTGTAGCAAAATTAAAATAAAAAATAATTATATTTTAATTTAAAATATAAATCTATAGAACTAAAATTTTTAGAAGATCTATGGATTTAAAAAAACTACATTATAAAAGGAGTTGTTTTAAAATGTTTACATGGATTTCTATCAAGACACATAATGTGCCTTTAGATGTATGGAGTAATTGTGTGATTTTATCATAAGCCATATCGATTTTTTATATATCTTCTTAATTTTAAGCTTAAGTCAATAGTTTTAATCCATTAATGCAAAATCGAATGTTTCGGAAGAAATTATAACAATCTTTTCTCTCTGATCTAATACGAAATATCTATCAAAGAACGTTGAAAGTAATCACTTTAAGGTACATTAAAGAATGAAATACAGTTTATTCTTTGTACAGCCTCTATTTCCGTTTAAGGTTTTGGAGCTTAGCCATTTGTAATATTTTTTTTTCTTGGGAAAACTTTTATCCTCCAGGTTTCAGGAAATGAAATAAAACGGAAGTAGTAATCGAAATCTAATGATAATGTTAGAAGAATTTAGAAATATTTCTTTTGGGTGAAAAACAATTTACTTTGAGGTACCTTTTAAGAGGCTTTTACAAAAGAAATACACCTCTTAAATATATTTACAATAAGTTTGATTTTAAACAATATCTACTACAATTATGGTTCTGTAATAATATATGTACATAATTTAGTAAAATATTGTATCTAATTGACTTAATGATATCTTACAGTTTTCATTTATAATTAAAATTAAAAAATAAATCACTTATTTATTAACTACGAATATGATAATGAATAATTAAATATAATATTACATTTGGATTAATATATATATATATATATATACATATTTAGTTCTTATGTTTAAAACGAAGATCGACAATAAATTAGTAGTTCCGAATGATTCTTCCTCTGATGGACATAGAATGCAGGAGGATACTGCATCATCTCGGCTTATACTAGACCTATAGCGGCTTCCAGAAGGGGATACTTTCTGGTTCATGGGAACACTTTAATTTCTGTTTACAAGCACTCTATTTATTACAAATTATTAGTTGCAAAAAAATCAAAAATAAAGAATTAACTTTGATTTACAAGTGCAGTTCATTCTGAGGACCGAGAATTTCAGAGTTCTCGAATCTACGACGAACCTAATGTACTGGTCTGCGGCAGACCTTAATTATCCTACGACGTGATACACGAAACCAAAAGGGGCTCACTTTATAAACAGCCAGAATCTCCCTCCTGTTCAATTACTTCACAGAAAAATATAATATAAAAAAAAAATTTTAAGTCAATTCCTACTTTTTTTCACTGTATTGCAGAAAGTCCTTTATAAATAATTTTCATTCATTTTTTTTTAAGTTTATCTGTCGTCATCTATTGATACTAAAATTAATTAATTAAAATTTAATGAATGATGAATTAATATTTGAAAAAACTGTGTCAACATCAGTGTCATCCACTACAAGTTCAAAAATGTATTTGATCTTGAGTGGATGAATAAAAACATTTTTTTAACGATTGAAAATTTGAACGAGATATATATAGGAGAGTGTGAGCTAATAGAAGGAATTGAAAAATGAAAAATAATACTTTTTTGTCAACTCGTCGCTGAACCCACTTCTCTGCTCCAAAACCACCCCCTTTAAGAAAATCCTTTAGGGAGTCATTTCCTCACTTTTCTTTTCATTAGAGTGGACACTTCATTCCTGGTCTATCACAAACCCACATGCACACCTCATCACGATACGATATACTATACTATATATACGATATACTATCTGTAATTGTTTCGACATATGAAAGTCAAACAGACAATCGGTATTTTTCATGACGTCTTATTATCCATGACACTGATTATCTGCTGTCAAATTTGAGTGAAAAGATTGTTCTCATTTGAACAAAACACAAATTACATGTGGTATAAATATCCACGACACTGCTTATCTGAGGTCAGATTTGAGTGATTGGTTATTATTCCTCTTCCCGTGTAAAAAATACTACAATACAAACTTTCCAACGGACTGCATTCAATCATTTGAAAGTAGGATGTCTGATTGGGTCAATACATTTTAGTAAATTATTATATTTTTTTTATATTACCAACAACCTAAGCAGCTAAATGGGTCAAAACAAAATGTATTCTTGCAAATGTCATCTACAAAACGTACAAAACATTATTGAATAATTTATTTTCATTTTAAAATTTTAAACTTAATTATTTAATGGAAATTTATTGGTAATTGTAAATATTTAAACTACATAATTTGTCTAATGTTTAGATTGACGAATACTGTAAGAGAATGTAACTAATATTTATTTAAAATTACACCATAATTAATCATATCAGTTTTAATCAGTTTATCAGTCAGAAAGAATTTTTTTTTAGAAGAACAAAAATATATCTTTTTACTCGAATAAATACAATGTTATTACAAATGTGTTGTACAAATCCAGGAAGTTCAATATAGTCATCAACATCAATATATTGTATATCTCACAAAAGACTCTCTCGAAAATATTTCAGATTTTCTTTCCAATAACAAATCTTATTAGGTTTTTGCAATAATTTAAATCTGATTCTGAGTTATTAAAAAATAAAGGGATTAGAAAAAAATGGACCCAAATTTCTTCAAAATTTTTTTTGTTGTTGCTCTAATGCAGCTGGCAAACACTAAGACAGCTTGGTCTTGGATGCCTTAAGGCAGGTGCTGCACAGACGTTACTCCTTTGCATTACCCAGGGGGCGCCTGAAACTTGAAGATAAGTCACGGATGCGGAGTAACAATGCCCCTGCAACGCTCTACGATCCTATTAGGACCGGTACCTACGGTTTAAAGTTGATTCCGAACAACTACAAACATCCATGGCACCGCCGGGGCCCGAAACCTGTAGTACCAAGCGCCAGAGGGCTAGCCACTCGGCCGTTCAGGCCCAAATTTCTTCAAAATAAATTTGTTTATTTCCATATTGTTTATTTGTTTACCATTTGAGGAATCTTTATCTATAAATTTAGTAAACGCTAAATATTAATATAAATTCCCTGCTCTGCAAATTTATGTCATATGAGGAATTTTTATATCAATAAATCTAGGAATTTATCATAAATCTGTTATTCTAAAATTACCAATATATTAAGGACTAAAAATGCTATTTTTTCTTGCCCATCTAAAGGTAAAGATTTACACACAACATAAAAAACTATTTGTTGAAAACGGTATTTATATAGGATGTTGCCTCTTTTTCCAGTATTTTCTCCTCAGTTGAAAAGATAAATCATCTTGTTCTTCCAAAGTTGAACAGGGTTTTTCTTAAAGTTACAAATAAAGAAAAGCAATAAAACATTCATGTAGCACACAGCTTATTCTGTAACTTATTCATAGCTAACAGAGAACAGATTTTGCAAAATTTAGTATCCTACTGTATCATTTTAGTATTGTATAAAAAAAAAGTTAAAAAAAAAAATGGAACGAAATGAATAACCTCTACAAACAACAACTAAAACATAATTTTATTTTTTAATCAATAATTGTAGTAAATTGTTTAGTAATTATGGGTGCGCAGAAGATCTACCTCCCCGTGGTGCACCTGGTAACACTTTTTAGTGGTTAAAAGATCTGCAACTTGGCATTATTGTTAGATTAATGAACTCTGTTTCAGCATGTTTTGTTGTATTATTTTGTTGTTGTTGTACGTTTTTTTTTCGCTGTTCTTTTTTTTAAGCTGTAACTGTTCATAATCTGCCATTGGAAATAAAAAAAAATGTTTAGTAATTATTTATATAAAACGTTTTTAGAATATGATTAATATATGTCATATTAATAATACTATTTATTTCATAGTTTTTAATTGTTAAAAATGGGTGATACAATTAATTAAACAATTTTTATTCTCTAAATATGTTTGCTAGTATCTTAGCTGTATAGTTTATTTATTTATTTTTTTTTTTTTTTACAATCAATCCAATTTGAAAATAGATACTGTTTTTAAATACACATAATATTTAACATTTCATACTTTATTATAAAAAAATTATAGGCACATGAATTCAAAAACTTTTTATTTTATATTTTATAAGAATGATTCACTTTTATTTTATTTTACTAGTCATTTCCATGGTACATTCGATTCATAAATTTTTAACTCTTAAAAAAATTAACTACATTAAAATAGAAAATTGTATTGAAAATTAGATTGTTTTTGAAATAAAAGCATTACGTAAACAATTGTTTAAAAATTGTGCTAAAAAAGACGGTTTAAAAGTCATTTAATTTTAATTATTTTTAAACATATCTATTACTTTAGGTTTCGAATAAATTTATCCAGAAATAAAAAAAATACAGATTTAATAAAATACTCGAACTTATGGATATAATGATGATTCTGCATAATTATGTTTTTTTTCCCTTAAGTAATCAATTAAAAGACTTTATTTCTAAAAAATAAAATATTTCAATGTTACATTTGACATAACTATCATGTTAAATAAATTCAAATAGTTTATTCATTTTTTGTAAGGTTTTTAATGTAAAATGAAAATGAATTTTATTAAATGGGAAAAGGTAAATACAAAATCGTTTTTATTATAAATTTTTTTCTTAACAGGATATTTCAAGCTGAAAATAATAAATTTCATTAAAATTTAATTTTTATATGAGAATAAATTACAATGTTGAATTAAAAAATAAATAAAAACATTTTTGCTACTAAATGTTTAAATGCTTGTCGACATTTTAAAATTATTCCAAGCAGAAACATTAACTTATTATTAATTTATTTATTTAGCTGATTCATTAAATTAATAAATCATGTGGGATCAATAGGTACTCTCGGTTTTAAACAAATTTGTGTAATAATATTCATGATCATAACAATATATCATATTCATAATAATATAATTTATGTTTTTAAAAATTTTCAAATATCGTTATAAAACAATTCTACTATAAACTTTTGAATATTTACAAACATTTTTTATTTAAATTAAGTATGTACAATGTATCGCAAATAAACGATATGGAAATATTTTAAAGTTTCGTAAATTCTAAAATCATTTTACATTTTTTCAGTCTACCATTATGAGTCGTTATTCCTTTTATTAAATCGAAATAATTTAATCATTCTCTGAAATGATTCTGAAAATAAAATTATTTTCAAAACTCTAAAATAAAAAAATACAATAAAAATTTATTTTGAAAAAAATAAAATTGAAAAAAAAAAAAAAAAAATTCCAAAGCATTTCAAACGAATTATACTTTAAATCTGAAGAAAATGTATAAAGAAATATTTTTCCAAATTTCATAAAATAGTCGTAAAATGTGCAACAACCTATTTTATAGTTTGCATAAAAATAAATCCCATGTCACAATTATAATTTTAAAAAATAATATTTATTTTCAAAATCACATCATCATTAGAATTTCAATATTTATTATAAATTTTAGGATTAAGAAAATAATTCTTGTTAACGAATATTTAAGCAAATTAATAATTTATTATTTAATATTTCCTACTAAATCGAAACATTTTTATTTTATACAATATATTCAACCAGCAAATGTTTGCTGGCTTTTAAACCTGGACGAATGAGTCCCACATATGGAAATAATTAATACAAAAACAATTTTTTTTTACTAATTTGACAAGCGCATCATACATCGAAGCAATTATTATACTTAATGTATGAGCTTTCAAATTACATTTAAATATTTATTATAAATTGTTAGGATAGTGAAAATATTCAAAGAATATCTAATATGTTAATAATTTATTATACTTATAAATTGTTTTGCTGGCTTTAGGATAGTGAAAAATATTCCTTGTTCATACATCGAAAGAATATCTAACATGTTAATAATTTATTATTTAATATTTCATACTGAATTGCAGACTTTTTATTTTATACAATATCACCTGCCAACAAATGTATCCTGGCTTTTAAGCTTCGACAAATGAGTCCCATATATAGAAAGGCTTAATACAAATAACAACTTTTTACTAATTTGACAAGCGCACCATACATCGAAGAAGAATTATTATGCTTAATGTATGAGCTTAGCGAAAGCAAAAAAAAAAAAAAAAGAACCCATATAGACATTGTTCTTTCAGCAATTCTCATTTAGAAGTCCCCAGCGCATTTGCTGCAGAATTAGTGGAAACATCATTTTCGACAGATACTAACCGAATCACTGTGAGACATTGTCATCATCATCAGTTACAAAAATGGAGCACTTAGAGCAGTAATGGTTGGTATTAGGAAAACTGGTGGAGACGTGAAGCAGTAAAAAAGGAAAACCATTTGGTCTCTGCTACGCTGAGAGTTCGATTAACTTCATTACATTTTCAAAACTAGTAGTAACATAGAAATCGAAAACGGTGAACTAATTCAAGTAACGATTGTGCAGCTATAATGCTTTTTCGGAGATATTAAAGTAAAAATATCAATTTCAGAGGGACTTGAAATTAAAAATGCAGTATTTCTTAAGTTGAGGAGAAATTTTAATTTAAATTATTGCTGATTTATAAGTATCACAATTAATATGAATACACATTCAAATTTGAGATTTTGATTGAGATAAATATAAATAAATTACATTGAACAAAGAAATTAGAAAAAAAGAGAAAAAAAAACCCGTTTTAACATATGTTAACATGTTTTAACAAACCTGTTTTAACATATATAACATGTTTTAACATAAACCTGTTTCCTGCTCTATTGTAACTGTGCTACCCTAAATCGGCAAGGACGCTTCCCTGTTGCCTTCAGGAGAAGAGCCAGTCAGCAGCTTACGGAGGACGTACAAAGAACTATAAAAGTAAGCGTAGCCACGTA
>BPLR01018365.1:0-63328 GCA_021605095.1 Caerostris extrusa | reverse complement strand
GCATGCATTGCCTTGTCCATTGAATTTTACTGAGAATTATCCATAGATATCTCTGTACATATTTATATAAAAATAATTCCACATTTTGAAATAAATACATGATATTTGAAAAAATGTAATCATATTTAAACTTTTGATTGATATCTATTTAATGATGTTAAAAATTCTTATTTCTGTAATTATGATTTTAATAATAATTTCTTAAGAGTTTATAATAAATTCTTTAAATAAAAATTCGATTAATTTAATTAATTAATTTACAAGATTTGATTCAAATTAATAACTTTTAAAAATAAAATTTTTCTTGATGGTAAAGAAACGAAAAATCAAACGAAAACTCTTACTATTATATAAATAAAAATGACTCATATTTTTCAAACGAGCTGTTTTGTTGTAGGGCAGGTGATATTTTTTCGAATGTTTTGAAAACTAAGTAAATGTTTTTTTTTTTTTTTTTATCTTTCTGTCTTTCTTTTTTTCAGATTTATTTTCAAAAAATATATTTATCAAAACGATCATTATACATTAAGAGCATGTATTTCAACTTTATTTCATTAAATAAAATCGCATTTTTACAAAAAACGCTAATTTGATCAGTTAAAGTTGCTACTCCGAAGGAAATAGCTTCGTTATAAGGTTAATAGCTCATGTAGACGTATTTTCCCAAAATGAGCAATTAATAAGCATATCTAATGAAAAGGAAGCAATTTCGAATTAATTAAATGAAATGGACTTGTTTTGGGTTTGAGTTTTTCAGAAATAAAAATGAATACATTTAATTTTTGTCTGTTTGTTTATTCAACTGCTATTTGAATAATGCTAGAAGTGTGGCTGAAATAAATTGGGTTGACTAAATTGCATCCGCTTTACATCGTATAATGATTTAAAATGTTATAGAATTTTTAAAACTGAAGTAGAAATACGTTATTTAATAAAACGGGCTATTTTTCTGTTCAACTTCCTGTAAGGTCATAAATTGCATACAAAAATGAAGGTTTACTTAAAAAATCCAGTTGCATATTTTTGTCTATTCAAAAGATAAATATAAAAATTATTTAATAAGAGATTTATTTTTATAATTTATTAATTATTTAATTATAATTTCCGATTTTTAGGAAAACAAATTGAATATATTTTTTTATTTTAAATGAACAAGATTTGTTGAAAACCACTTGGTTCAAATGTTCTAAAGCAATTTATAATTATAATTTATAATAGCAATTTATTATTATAGTTTCAATTTATAGTAGCAATTTATTATTATAATTTCCGATTTTAGAAACAAATTGAATACATGTTTATTTTTAAATAAACAAGAATTGTTCAAAAACCACTTGGTTCAAATGTTCTAAAGCAATGTATTTATAATTTAAAATAACAATTTATTATTATAATTTCGATTTTAGGAAACAAATTGAATACATTTTTTATTTTTAAATAAACAAGAATTGTTGAAAATCGCTTGGTCCAAATATTCTAAAACAATATAATAAACAAAGAATACTTAATTTTAGATTGATATTTTCCTTTTTTTATCAAAATGTTTATAAAAAAAAAGAAATGTAAGGTATATTTTTTTGGTATTTGAAATTTCTTAATTCATTTTATTAAAAAGTTTACTTACTCTAGAATAGAAAATTACAATAAAAAAAGATAATAGCTAACATTATTTTATTTAAAGATTGGTGTATTTATATTTTGTACATTTCTTTAATTATGATTTTTAAACATTTTGGGTATATATGACTAATAAATCGAAATGACAAAATCTTTTAAAAAGCAAAATATAAAAAAATACAATGAAACTCAACCACAATGCCCCAATACATTAAACTTGAATTTGTTTAGTTTTACTAGAATGCTTTTTGAAACAAATTTATCATAATTACAACATATAATATATAAATACAGATTCATCCCATTTTATTTATCATGTTTAATTTTTCTCATCATCATCATCATCATCAGTGGTGGTGCAACAGCCCATTTTGGGCCAATGCCATCTGCCCACTGGGCAGAATTTCGAGAGCAGGTGATGTTTTCTTTTTAAGAGATAGGGTTGTCAGCCCTACGCCCAATGCTGCACGATCATATTAGACCGAGGGTCCTACGGCTTAAAGTGGATTCCGATACATTACAAACATCCATAATACCACTGGACTTGAACTAAAACCTGTGGCACCGACAGCTAGTCACCCGGCCATCAATGTCCCCTTTAATTTTCTGGATTAAATGTAATAAAATATATTTATATATATGTGCTTAAGGTAACTAAACACATAATAATTAAAAGGTGTTAATTCATACTTAACACGCAATAATATAATTCCTTAAATATTTTTCCTTATCTATTTGAATTAAATAAAAATCACATAAAAATCAATCTGTTAAAATTTAAACAGAAAACTACAATAAAAATTATTTAATTTTTAACGATTACAAAAAACGAAAAAAAAATTATCTCATGAAAAGAATCATTCTGTAGTTAAACTATCTATGGACAAGGTTCTTTCTTTGTCATGTGACAAAATGAACCCAATTGTTTCTAATAACAGGCGATTATACCATTCCAACTTTATATTTCAAAGACTTCGCTTTTGTTTGGACGTAAGGCTTATAGGTCAAACAACAGCTGATGAATATTTGACCTTGCGTTTTACTATACTACAGCGTATCATTTTTCTATGTGGATAGTAGAAAGACCTTGCCAATGCATCCTCATTAAATGCAAAATGCAACAGCTAAGGCATACAACTTCATTAAACTGTGTATGACTCACGCGCGTGTGCTCCAACGGTAGGGCTGAGCCCAGGAGATAAAAAATCTATTAATTAAAGAAGTTCGACTTTCAAGAAAGGGACATTTAGGGATAAATTAAATGGTCCTTAGCATCTGATACTCTTCGCTGGCCTGTGACACCATTTTTTTCTATACACCATCTTTGTTTTGTGGCGTCATCGCGGTGTAATCACCTTTTCTTTTTAACCCATTAGTCATGATTGGTGGTAATGACAAATATAGAGCATGCATTTGATTCCAAAAAGAGTTTAATATGGACAATGGTTTGTTAAATAATTCTATTTTGGAAATATATGCACCTATTTCCATGGGTAAGATGTGAAATGAATGATTTTTGTAATGAAATGTTTTTTTACGGTTTTTGATTTAAAGATAATAATTTAGCGTGAAGTATTCAGTAGTTCAATGCAAGGGTAGATTCGAATTCACTGGAGTCGTTTATAGTTCATACTTCAATAAAAATTGCAGACGGGAGGCGTGTATTGTCCATAGATTAGTGCAAAAGTACAGATTCGAATTCACTGATTATTATGCGTGTATTGTCCATAGCTCAAATGAAAAGTACAGGTTCGAATTGACTGAGGCATGTAGAATATCCATAGTTTATTATATATGTTCATAAAAGAAAAACATAATTAAACTTTTTAATTTTTTTTAATAAAATGAAGTTTTCCGATTCAAATTAATTTTTTACTTAGAAAATTTTAAGATTCATTTTTTAAAATTTTATATGAGAATTACACTTTATGCATCACAGTAAATTAATTAAAAGTATTCTCAAAATTAATGGTATACTTACTAGCTTAGTATATTTATTTTTCAAAATTATTTTACTCCTAAAAACAAAATTTTGTTCTATTTTAAAAAGCAAAAAATTTAATAAATAACCTTCTAAAAAATCAGAAAAAATAAACGAAGTTTACATAACTTTAAGCTCGTTTACCGATTCGTTGACCACGATCATCTCTCCTAAAGGTGATTGTTTTTCGGAAAGTCAAAAGTAGCTTTGAAATTAATTTGCGAGTCATAGTCGGGAGGAATCCTGGGGAGATTGTTGATGCAAGACACGCACCATGTTAAAATCTCCATCAAGTTATCTCCTCTCGCTAGCTCGCATCGTTGTTTCTGAGCTTTGAATCGGTATATAATTGCAACGGATTTTTCTGATATTTGAATCAGTATATAATTTCCATGGTTTATTTATTTACAAATTCATGAGTATACAAAATATTTTTTATGAATCCATGAGGCACAAAATGTAATTTAATGAAAAATCGTAATCTTTATTTTTAAAATTTTACGAAAAATAAAAATTAAAAAAAGCGTATTGATCACACTATTTTCAATATTCCAAAAATATTCAAGAATCAATTATGCTACTTTTATTTAATACTTTCTGATGCATTTTTATAGTTGTTCCATTTGTTTGCATTTATTTATGAATTCAAGAAATGACTTTGATGCTACTACCGAAACTCAACTTGGAGAACAATGCATTGTTGTCGAATGATTTCTATCTGCAATTCATGAATGTAAAAAACTCATTTTGTGACTCATGAATTCATAAAAATAATTTTTTAGAAAAATCTTAATCTTCATTTTAAGAATTTTATGAAAAACTTAAAACTTAAAAACCTTATTGATCATATTATTTTCAATTTTATTCCAAAACTATCAGAGAAGCGACGATGTCACTTTTATTTAAAGTTTTGACGCATTTTTTATCGATGCTCTATTTATTGGCATTTATTTACGAATTCTAAATGACCTTGGAAGCTCATATCGAAATTCAACTTGGAGAACAATGCATTGTCGTCGAACGACTTCTTCATCTGCAGTTCATCAATAATAACATAGTGGAAAATGCCTCTGACAGATGAATGCCAGTGTATGATTGAAAAGTTTTATTTGATTGATGGCTGAATTTTCCGTGCTTTTTAATGCCTGCTCGTTTTGAAATGCATATTGATGAAATTTATGCACCAACTCATTCAATAAATAATTCGTTTTAGAGCGTACAATACTTCAGATCATTAATAAATATATCAAAAAATCTGTCAATATTGTCATGCTGACCTCATGGCTCTTTATATAGCAAAACGAATACAAAACACAATTTTGAACCCACCCAAACATAAAGTATGTCAAAATATGCCCACTGCTATCCTGAAATGAAAGAGTGCTGTAATATTAATAATATTTTCTCAACAACATAATGACACGTTGTTGATAGCACGAAATATACAGAATAGGAAAGGAAATGTATATTTCTTCTGCATATAGGTTATTTTATGTAACAATTCCATCTTAAAATTATGATGCTTTATATTATTAAATGAAATAAAAGAAAAAAATATATTGAAATAGACTATTTTAAGATATTTGATAGATCCATTATGGTATGGCTCAAAAGTAAAATAATGCGCAACAAGGTAAAATCCAACGCTGCAATTTTAATAAAGATAAACAACAATATTAACAACATTAATAATATTTTCCGAGGTACAACATAATGTATATTGATAACACGAAATATACAAAATACGAAAAGTATTGTATATTTCTGCTGCATATGGGTTATTTTATACACCAATTCCATATTAAAGTTATGGTATTTTGCAGTATTAAATGAAATAAAAGAAGAAAAATACATTGAAATAGATTATTTTAAAATATATAATATATAAATCCAGTGCAGCATTACTCAAAAGTAAAATAATGTATAACACACATACATAACATAGGGATATATATGATGGGTACATGTTTTTAAATTGATTAGTAATTATTTAATAATTAATAAGTTATTTCTAAAAACTTTCTAAGGTTTTCATTAAACTAAACTTCATGTTTAACTTTCAGATTTTAATTTCTGTAATATTTTATTGTTGTATATCAGTATTCCTCTTATATATACCAGCAATAACTTGCAGACGAGTGATGAAAGGAGGACATAGCATTACAGAAACAATATTTAAGGGTACTTTCCCTGTATCTGTTGTAAGGAGAACTCTTAGAAAAGTAACCGCCAATCAACTTGACATTGTCGTGTTTTTCGTTTATTAATATCACTTTTATTTTTCATTTAGTTTCAGTTTCTGGACTGAACTGGGCGGGCGGATGACATTTTGGATTTCAGAATAATGGAAGTACTTGGAAGTAATAATAAACTCGAGTCGTTATGCACGCGCTGTTACAATCATCATGTCACTTCGTGAAAACAGTGACAATTGATATCGTTTCTGGATTCAAAACAAATCCCCCTAGAAATACGTTCCAAACATTTCCTCTGAGCATAACATGGACATTCAATAAAATGTAGAGGTGTTTAAAATTAAAAGTACATTGTTATTTATAATGTAACCTGCGTGTTGGGCTACTAGACTGTAAATGGGGTGTAGTTGGGTTGAGATACTTAAGGTACAGGTTGGAGAACTCACAGCTTTAGTGACACACGCACAAACACCACACACATACAATTAGAGGCATACAATATTTAGAACATTTAAATGATAATTACAGATTGGTAGAAGGATTCCACTTCTAAGCCGAGAACCCGAAACTCAGGTACGCGCAGGATAAGCGAAATATATTTCCTTTCCTGGTTAGAGTCTGTAGGATAACTGGCTATTTCTAATGAACCCTACACTCTTGCTCTACACACTGGCGCTCTTCCCAGTGGCTAGGAGGAAGCATGGTTACTAGATTTATTTTTAACTCAATAAAGAATTTTAAAAAAAAAAACCTTAAAATATGTTATGTTTTAGCTATAGATAACAATATTATGTATTATGTTTCCATTTGCCACTATGCATTTTATAGATGCTACACGAATCGCGAAATATACTTCCTCTTCGGGTGAGGGTCTGTAGGCCAACTAATAAGCAGGGTTGCTTAAATTATATTTCAAGTCGAGATGAGAGATTATAAATTAAAAGTTTCTCAGAGGCAGCGCAGGTTGTGCTGAGAGTCTCGAGGCCAACTGACCACTTCTCTCCACAAGAGAGGGGAGGTGCCAGTGTGGAGGAAGCATGGTTACAAAAGAGTTTAGTTTTGTATTCTTTTTAAATATTATTCTCCTGTAAAATTAAATTTATAAATTCTTATATAAATTATTGAATTTTTAATCATGTACATTAAATAGAAATATAATAAAACAAAATCAACAATTTATTGGGAACAACGATTAAGGAAAATTTAAGTCGAAAGTTAACAGTTTATCATTGGGATCCATCAACTATCAAATCCCTTACTTGGTTTCTTCCTTCCACTGATTCCATGGTGCTTTATGCAATGATCCTCCATTAGACCCAATCGAGACTCTGGAATCATACGTCTTCCAACAACAGTACATCCCTTGACGATAGGGGGAATGAAACGGAAGGGGGGGACAGAAGACGGATTGCCCCCCTTTCTTTCAGTACGTGATGAAGAGGTTGGCTCGCTGAGCTATGTTTAGCCAAAACATTAATAAACGCAAAAATGAAAAAAAAAAAAAAAAAAAAGGCTCTTTAATGAAAACGGCCGTTTCTTCGAGTCAGCGAATATTTCAATCAGCCGCAACGAGGGAAATCCCAAGTGTTGCTCTAAGTGGCAGTTTTATTATGTGCCACTGGAGCATCCGATCGAGAGATAAGGAGGGGAGAGATCTCTTGAATGGAAAGACATTCATTAAAGGATGCATATAAGGGTTATTCATTTAATACATAGTTTCTTAGGGATTTTCATGATCAGCTACACTAATTTCCCTACTTTTCGAAAGTTTCAGTTTTCGCTATATTAATATCACTTTTCCTTTTTTTGTGAGATGAAGTAGTTTGTTGGATATTGTATTATGTTACCAAACTAAGAAGCTTGGTTCAAAACCCCGAAACTGTTTATCGTTTCTATGGCAACCATGGGAATATACAAGATGATTAGGATCATTTTATAAAGACAACAACAAAATTTAGTGCGATTCAGTCTCCAAAATATCTCTATTTAGTTGCTTTCATAAATAAAATCAAAAATGTGTTGTTTGGAATAAATCACATACTTTTTGACCACAAATTATAACCATATTTTCCAAAACCACTATTTGTTTTTAGTGGTGTTTCTTTTTACAAAATAATAATAGATATATACGAAGGGTTTGATGGTTGAGTGGCTAGCGCTCTTGCGCTCGGTCATGGATGTTTGTAGTGGTTCGGAATCACCTTTAAACTGTAGGCCCCGTTCTAATATGACCGTATAGCGTTGTGGGGGTAGTGTTACTCACGTCCGTAGCATATCTTCAAGCTACACGTGAGTACTAAATGAGTAACAGCGGTGCAGCCCTTGCTTACGGCATGAAGATTAATTATCTCTGTATTGCCAGATGCATTATAACAACAACGCGCACACACACATTATATATATATGAATCCCTTTTAAACCGTAGGTCCCAATCTAATATACTTGTTGAGAGTAGAGCTGACAACCATATACCATAAAAAAGAAAACATCTCCTGTCTCAAAATCTACCAGTAGGCAGACGGCCTTGACTCACCATGGAGCTCTTGCGCCGATGATGATGATATATATTGAAATTAATTTATGACCAACAAATTATCTTCGTTGCTTTCAAACAAATACTATCAATTTAAAACAGTTTTTCTTCTTTTCTTCTTGGTTTTATTTAAATAAAAATTAACTGAAGCTCGACAAATTATTCTCCTAATTCTTAAACTAAAACTATCAAATAATTTTTACATTTTTTTTTTTTTTAAATAAGATTTATTTCTGTTTCACAAATTATCTATTTATATTATTCTCAAACAAAAACTATAGATTTTTTTTTACACTTTTATTTAATTAAAATGAAATTAATGTACGCTACATATATCAATAAGTTTTTTTTTTTTCTTCTTGTTTTTATTTAAGTAAAAATTAATTTAAGTTTGACAAATTATTCTCCTAATTTTCAAACTAAAAGTATCAATCAATTTTTTTCATTAAAAAAATGCGATTAATGTCTGTTAATATATATCTAAGATATATTTCTATTAATAACTTATATTATATATAAATCAGTTTTTAATTTTTATTTTTAAAAAAAACAAGAAGAAAAAGAAGAAAAACTGATTGTTATAATATATATTTTTTTTTATTTGAGATTAATGAAAATAATTTGTCGAGCATGAATAAATTTCTTTTTAATAAAGAAATCAGTAGAAAACATATTTATAGTTTCTGTTTGAGATTTATATAAACAGAAAATTTGTGGAAT
Organism: Caerostris extrusa; assembly: GCA_021605095.1. NCBI lineage: Eukaryota > Metazoa > Arthropoda > Arachnida > Araneae > Araneidae > Caerostris > Caerostris extrusa. Next base: position 54,282 of record BPLR01018365.1, on the reverse strand, counting down.
AGAAATTAATCTTATTTTTGTTAATGTAAAAATTGATTGATAATTTTAATTTAGAAATAAGGAGAACAATTTGTCAAGCTTAAATTAATTTTTATTTAAAAAAACAAGAATAATTTAAAGCTTGACAAATTATTCTTCTAATTCTCGAAATAAACCGTCAATTAATTTTTTACATTAAAAATAAGATTAATTTATGTACCACAAAATATCTATTTACATTATTCTCAAAACAAAAACTGTAAATAAGTTTTTTACTGATTTCTTTAATTAAAATGAAATTAACGTATTCTCCACAAAATATTTCCATTAATCTCTAACAAAAAATATATATATCAATCAATTTCTACAGATTTTTAATTAAAATAAATTGAATTCTATTAGATCAATTAAATTCATTACTATCAAATTTACATAATTAAATACAAATGTATATCAGGGCGTATACCTCATCATGTAGGACACACGTTTCTCTTTACTCAACAATCAACTCACTCAATCCAAGGTTCAAGGCCATTTACCTTATTTTCAAACACAGAGCAATCTTCATTAAAATATTGACCCAGAGAGATGTCCGTCTGCCTTGCATGCAAATGAGCAAGACTGCAAGCCGCGATCATTTAAATGAGGTCCTCTTTTTTAATATGGAACTGTCTGTCAGCTAGTTTGGGAACTTCAGAAATTAGGAATCTCATTTATGGAAGAAGCCAGTCGCCTCCATGTACCAGTTGGAAGGACTTTATGTGGGTGGCACATTTCGCTTTCGACAGCCTCGCCAGCCGCCTCAGTCGTTATGGGAATGGTCTATCAATAAACAGATAATTAGTTTCAGGATTCTATCAGTACTGGAATCCGAGATGACTTATTTAAATAAGTAAGCCTCGATGATAGCGTATAATCAATTATATGGTAAGAAATTAACTTCTGATTGAATCTGATGCGTATGTTCAAGTTTAATCCTTTTAAATTTAATATTACTCTCAAAATGGGAAAAATACTACGCAATCTTCAACAATATAAATGAAGAATGTCTCATAAAAATGCCATTTTATTCTTTAAATGACATTTATTTATATCGTTTATTTTAAATATTGAAAGGTTACGCTGTCCAAGTTAACCCCTTAAGAGACTAGTCTATTAGCATAGTTTTTTTTTTTAAATATTGTTACGCTGTCCAAGTTAACCCGTTAAGAAACTACCCTATTTCTGACTTTAGAATTACTGGAATCCATGATGACTTATTTAAATAAGTTAGCCTCGAAGATAGTGTACAATCAAAGACAAGTTAGGAATGAGGTACGAAATTAACACCTGATTGAGTCTGATACGTATGTACAAGTTTAATTCTTTAAAATTAATATTACTCTCAAACTGGGAAAAAATACTAAGAAATCTTCAACAATATAAACAATGCGTCTCTTGTATTCGTCTAATTGTTTGAAAGCTTACGCTGTCTAAGTTAACCACTCCAGAAACTACCCTATTGACATTGTTTTCTTTTCAAATATTGGATGGTTACTTTGTCTAAGTTAACCCTTACAATATTGACATTGTTGTTTTAAATATTGAAAGGTTATTTGTTGTTTTGTTTAATTGTTGAAAGTTTTTAAATGTTGAAAGGTTACGTCGTCTAAGTTAACCTATTAAGAAACTACCCTATTCTTGTGTTTTTAAATATTAAAGGTCACGCTGACTCTCACTAAGTTAACACCTCAAGAAACTACCCAATTGACATTGTTTTTTTTTAAATAGAAAAGTTACGCTGCCTAAGTAAACCCCTTAAAAGACTACCCTATTGTCAATGTTCTTTTAAATATTGAACGGTTACCTTTGTCTAAGTTAATCCCACAAAAGACTACCCAATTGACATTGTTTTTTTTTTTAAATTGAAAAGTTACGCTGCCTAAGTTAACCCCTTAAAAGACTACCCTATTGTCAATGTTCTGTTAAGTATTGAACGGTTACCTTTGTCTAAGTTAATCCCACAAAAGGCTACCCAATTGACATTGTTTTTTTTAAAAATTGAAAAGTTACGCTGCCCTAAGTTAACCCCTTAAAAGACTACCCTATTGTCAATGTTCTTTTAAATATTGAACGGTTACCTTTGTCTAAGTTAATCCCACAAAAGACTACCCAATTGACATTGTTTTTTTTTTTAAAAATTGAAAAGTTACGCTGCCTAAGTAAACCCCTTAAAAGACTACCCTATTGTCAATGTTCTGTTAAGTATTGAACGGTTACCTTTGTCTAAGTTAATCCCACAAAAGGCTACCCAATTGACATTGTTTTTTAAAAATTGAAAAGTTACGCTGCCTAAGTTAACCCCTTAAAAGACTACCCTATTGTCAATGTTCTTTTAAATATTGAACGGTTACCTTTGTCTAAGTTAATCCCACAAAAGACTACCCAATTGACATTGTTTTTTTTTTTTTTTTTTTTTAAATTGAAAGATTACGCTGTCTAAGTTAAAAACTAAACAGTTGTCCTAACAAACTAACAAGTTAAAACAGTTGTTCCTTTACAAACTACCTTAATAAAATAGTTTTTAGTTATTTAAAACAACCCCAACATTTTAACTCCTATTTATTTTAAACACACATAGCAATCTTCATTAAAATATTGACCCAGAGAGAAGTCCGTCTGCCTTGCATGCAAATGAGCAAGACTGCAAGCCGCGATCATTTAAATGTGGTCCTCTTTTAATATTTAACTGTCTGCCAGCCAGTTTAGGAGCTGGGTTTTGAAAATTAGGGATCTCGTTTGAGGAAGAGGCCAATCGCCTGCATGTACCAGTTGGAAGGACTTTATGTGGGTGGTACATTTCGCTTTCGACAGCTTCGCCAGCCGCTTCACTCGTTATGGGAATGGTTCATCAATAAACAGATAATTAGCTTCAGGATTCAATCCGTACTGGAATCCGAAATTACTTATTTAAATAAGTTAGCCTCCAAGTTAGCGTATTATCAAAGACAAGTTAGAAATAAGGTGCGAAATTAGCTGCTGATTGAGACTGATACGCATGTGAAAATTAAATTCTTTAAAATGATATTACTCTCAAAATGGGAAAAAAATAATACACCATCCGCAACAGTATAAACAAGTATTTCGTGTCATATTAGTCCTGGTAATACATATTTTATTATTTAATGACATTTATTGATAATGCTTTTTTTAATATTGAAAGGTTAGACTATATTAGGCTTATCTTTTTTTTATTATTTATTAAAGTTAAGTTATTTAATTATGTTTTAGACTTGTTTTCAACGTAAGTGAAAAGGAAGACATTTTTAGCAATAGTAGAAGCAATGTATAGTCATTTTAATGTATGTTGTTTTTCTTGTTTCTTATCTCACTTGGTCGACAGCAACATCTAAACCAAGGAGGGAAAGGGGGATAGCTTTTATTGTGATGGAGCACCAGTACGTAGAACTTGGTTCCGAGTCGCTAAAGAAGGTGGGCAGTGCTTTCCGGGAGGATTTTAGGGGGAACTACCCAGTATTTGAGTACCATGTAGAAGAAAGCCCGAAAAACTCCTACCAAGTAGTCCAACTCAGAAGGCAAGATGCTGAACATCACAAATGTCCTCTCCTCGTATTTTAAAACAATGTCTACAACAATGCCGACAGCGGATGGTACCTCAGCCCTAATGCTCGCCAGCGGCACACGGTGCCACACTACTGAACCATGAGTCGGGCATAATATTATATACATGTAAAGTACATAAAATTAAAAAATATTTACATAGCATTTCTCTGAACAAAATTTATTAACATGACAGAATTTTTAAAATAATTATTCGCTTGTTTTAATTGTCATTTGATCTACCTTTCCAATGAGTGATTTGATTAAACAATCAATCTTAATAGAAGAAGCTTCAATTATAAAATTTTGAATAAAAAAAAAAAACAAGGAAATAAAATAATATTATAAAATGTAAAGCTTTTAATGTATAATCTGGCTATAGGCGAGCAGCTGATAGGAGAGCAGCTGCGTGATATTTAGCGCGTACGACCTCCTCTTTCATTTACTTTCTGTTCTTTGTTTTCAAAATGAGTTAAAATATAGACCTTTTTAGTGATAATAGAAGCAATGTATGATGATCTCGAAAGTTGAGTTCTGGTTATGTTGGTTAAATTTTAGTATAAAGTGAATTTCTAGGATAAAAAACAAGATAAAAACTTGCGTATCATAATTCTAACATTATCTATTTTCGGTTAAAAAATGTTGTGAAACAAAACTGCAATTGAACGAAAAACATCCTTTAATGAGGTTGTTGTCCTAAAAATATGGAATAGAAAATCACTCAAAATATCGCCATAAAAATTGGGTCACACAAATTCACTACAAAGAGAGAAAATGTGGTGAATTAATGTCATTTCATTTGTTATTTACCTTTAAAGTTCAATGATTAAATAGGAATAGACAATATTGTTTTACTTTTAACATTTACTTTACATTTATTACATTATTTTTTTACTTTTAATATTTTTGAGGACTGTCAATATCAAGCGAATGAAAGATAACATAATAAAAACTAAATTATTTTTACTCACCTTCGAAAAATTAATCCTTGAAGAAGTTAATCAAAATCATTCCTATGTTTATTTTCTTATATACTTTTGATGTACAAATAAATATTTTTAACTCATTTGGTTCAATCATTAATTAAAATTACAAAACGTACTTTTAATTACTTTTAATTGTTATTACCATAAACAAACAATTTATAAAATCTCATTAATATCACTATTTTCAGTAAAAAATTGGTAGCTGTTTCTCTTTTTCTAATGCAGCTGGCAAATACTTAGTCTTTTATGCCTTAAGCCCGCACCGACGTTACTCACTTAGCACTGTCAAGGAGGTTCGTGTAGCTTGAAAATAAGCTACGGACGCGGAGTAACAATATCGCCGTGACGTTCTACGGGGGTATTTTTCCATACGATGCGCAAACGCGAGTAATTCCTCCTAAAATTCCTCCTCGAAGGCATTGCCCACCTTCTTCAGCGACACGGAGCCAAGTCAGACTTTTACTTATGGGTGGTCCATTACAACAGATGCTAGCTAGATTTTCAAAATTCAAAGAGGGTTTTTTTATCGTAATATTGCTCTTGTGGAAATTAAATCTTTGTTTCTACAAGATAAAATGAAATTCCACTTGAAAAATCGTCGCATTCAAAACCCTAAAACCATTCTCAAAAAAATCCATACTTTCTGAAACCTTAAATAATATAAAACATTTATCTCTCTCTTCGTTAAATGAAAGAGCCAATTGCCTCAATGTGGCAATTTAAATGACTTTATGTGGCAACACAATTGTTTTCTCTTTAGTTTGACATTCCCTCCAGCCGTTAAGAGAATGGCTTATCAATAAACAGATAATTAGCTTCGGAATTCAACTGAATTGGAGCTCCAGATGATTCGGCTCAAATGAGGCAGCTTCTTAGAGGGTCTTTTAAGACGTGCGTCTCAATTAGAAAAGCGAAAGTGACAAATCTAATTAAAAGAGTCTTTCAGAGTGATATTTTCAGGCAGCTAAAATCTCGTTTTAATGAAACCTAGCAACAAATATTTTAATTTAAATCAGAATTTAGTTTTAATACAATATATATAGTATGCGTGTGTAATATACGAAATGTATTATTCTTTATGCCTGCAATATATGAAACATTAATTTAATAAATAAGTAACTAATTTAGTAATTTGTTCTAGTAACTAATTTATGATGTAACCATGATTCCTCCTACATACAGGCAGGAGAGCACCCTGTGGTGTTCAAGAAAAATGGTTACTCATCTTCCAAATTCTCATCGAGGCGGCCTGACGGACAATAGGCTAGCGCTCTGGCTTTTTTGGTATTATAGGCTTCAAGTTCGAATCCTGGCGCTGGCATGGATGTTTGTGAGTGGTCCGGTATCCACTTTCAACTGTAGGTCCCGGTTGGTTTAGTCCTCGTGTGTACAAAATGACTGTAGAGCGCAAAAACCAAACCAATACGATACGAAAATTCGAGTAGTTCCCTCCAAGAAGGCACTGCCCTTCTTCAGCGTCACGGAGGCAAAAGTTAGACTTCTACCTACGGATACTCCATCACAACTGAAGCTGCACTCCCTCCCCTCTATGACATCACACAGGTTCTTGGACATGGTCTAGATGTTGCTATCAACCAAGTGGGATAAAAACATATTCAGTAAAAGATTAACTTGCAGCTTAAATGTTTCATTTAATTGTGTCTGATAATGTATTGCAACCAAAAGAAAATATATATAATTGTTTTAAAATTCTAGAGTTCTTTTTTCCAGAATATTGTTCTTATGAAAATGAAATCTTTATTTAAACTACAGTAAAATGAAATTCCACTTGAAAAAAATCCTTGCATTCAAAATCTTGAAATCATAAAACATTCCCCTCTTCGTAAAATGAAAAGAGCCAATTTGCCACAATGTGGCAATTTAAATGACTTTATGTGGGCAACACAATTGCTTTCTAGTTTGACATTCCCTCCAGCCGTTAAGAGAATGGCTTATCAATAAACAGATAATTAGCTTCGGAATTCAATCCGAATTGGAGCTCCAGATGATTCGACTCAAATGAGGCAGCTTCTTAGAGGGTCTTTAAGACGCGTCTCAATTAGAAAAGCGAAAGTGACACATTTAATTAAAAGAGTTTTCCGGGTGATATTTTCAGGCAGCTAAGATCTCGTTTTAATGAATACTAGAATCCGAGCAACAAATATTTAATTTAAAACAAAACTTCGTTTTATTACAATGTGAAATATCACGAGTACGAAAATTAATTTTTATCATTTATTTTTTTTTCAGTTATTTAATTATTTTTATTTTTTTAACCTTACAATATTATTTTATTTATTATTGTAAAGCTAACATTTCACACACGATATCATATATCTGGCCACAGTCTTTTACTCGCTGTTTCATTTTTGTTTTTGTTTTTACAGACGACTGATTTGATTTGTCCTTAAGTGGCCGCCCACAAACATCCATGCCACTGCCAGGATTTGAAGCCTTTTGATACCAGAGCCAAAGATGGACGAGGCAGCTGCGTGTATATATGTGTGTGTGTAATATACAAAAATGCATTATTATTTATACATATAATATATGAAACATTAATTTAATAAATAAGTTACTAACTTTGTAATCTGTTGTAGTAACTAATCATTTATTAATTTGTTATAGTAACTATTTATTTAGTAATTTGTTATAGTAACTAATTTATACAGTAACCATGTTTCCTCCTACCCACTAGCAAAAAAGTGTAGGAAGAAGCATGGCTACATGGTTACAGTTACCCTGTGGCGTTCGGAGAAATTGTCAGTCGATCTCAAGACTCTCACCCGAGAGGAAATACAGCGCAAATTGCGCCCCCCGTTGAGAGTACCTCCCTGTTCAGCTCCTACTGTTCAGTTCATTCCGTGAGTAAATTTATTTAGAGTATTCCGATGCATTAGTTGTCCCACAGATTATTGCCCGTAAGATATATATTTCGCGCACCCTGCGCGTAGTTGAGTATCGGGTTTTCGATTTATAGGTATAGATTGGCACTAGGGATTCCGCTTCTAAATCTTTAAATGTGTTAAATATTGTATGTCTCTAGTTGTATGTGTGTGGTGTTTGTACGTGTGTCAATAAAGCTGTGAGTTCTCCAACCTGTGCCTCAATTATCGCAACCCAATCACACCCAGTTACAATCTGGTTGCTCAACCTGCACACCACAATGTGGCGCCCGAACGTGTGATCCATACCTGTACACTACAATACCATAATCTGAATTTAATTAATTATCTTAAATTAATTACAATACTATAAGCATTTATTGTCAGTTAACAATAATTGTCGCATTACGCCTCTATGGTTTGGATTTTCTGGGACATTATCAAATATTAAAATAACTGAGAAATACACTAAATAAATCTATACTCATAATGGCATAAACTCGAAATAATATGTTTATAATAAATTACATACAATTATAGTAAAAAATTATCTTATTCCCAAAAAACAAACATAACATAATAAATAAATAATAATCAATAATTTAAACTATGTCACAATTTTAAATTGTCAATTTGGTACAAAAGAAAGAATGTCAGAAGAAACAATGTTAAGCAATTGTACAATTATTAGAATTAAAATTGAAAAATAAAATAAGTTTGAAAATAGTATACTTTTTAACTTGAAAATCATGAGCGATAATAATAAAAATTTTAATTACAAAAATCTAACTATTCTACGGCAGAACATTAATTAAAATCAGAACTTAGAAAAGCACAAATATTTCCATCTAGTGTTTTTTTCAGTTTAATATTAACTGAAAAAAATTATGATACAATCCTTGACCTTGACATGACATTTACTTTGAATGTTGAAACTGAAACCTAAACCAACCAACGGCCAATAACGTATAAAAAGAATAACTAAAAACTTCATAAAGCAAAGCGAGGATCAGGTGTCTCACTGACAATCAGTTCTTTATTATCATGTGTTTAAGCTTTTTATTTAATGGATTCTCTTTTTCCGGCTGGATGAATATTCTGGGTTAATTTTTTTCTTTGATATCTCAAATCATTGGGATAATTGTTTTTTTTTTTTTGTTCCTTTCTGAAATTGGAAGAAGAACAGTAAAGAGGTTTCAATTTTCTATTGATTTTTAATTGTATAAACCTAATTTTTAAGGATCTGCATTACGTGAAACCGTTATTCTAAAAAAAAAAAAAAAAAAGGGGTATGTATACAATGAAAAAGAACAGTATATTAAAAATACTGTCTAGTGCTAAACGATACAATTTCATTCCTTTAAACCAGGGTGGCCAACCCAAATGATCTGGTGGGCCACTTTGAAAATGCATCCTAACTCCGCAGGCCGCATATAAAATTATATATTCCCATATTAGATTTAGACCCACTATAGACATTTTTGGAGGGAAAATTGGATGAGTTATTATTATCGTGTTTACTACTAGTCTTACATGTAAACATATAATAATAATGATGATGATACTAAAAGCACATTGTAAAGAAATACATAACACTAAAAATGAAATATAATAAATATATAAATATAAGCGAAATAAAAAAATGAAATCATTAAAAATATTTATTTTACTAGTGTGATAGTTGTTTCTTTTACTTAGCTTACGCAAATCGATCTCAATTTGGGTATTTGCACACTGTAATGGGTGTTGCAGGTGAGCGTTTTTGTTTGGTCAATTTCATTTTAGAGAAAAAAAAAAAAAACGATTCACAAGTGCAACCAACCGCGCTAACAACTTCAACTGAGAGTCTGGTTTGCTATTCCATCAACAATCAACTGTGCGCATCTAGGGATGGTCACTCCGTCCACTTAAAAGTGAAACATAGAACCTGTTATATTAGATGTTCCAAGATGAGCGCGCATCATGAGTTCGCAAAATATAAAAAAAAAACGCGAATTATTTAATTATTCTGCGAACTCATAACTGTAAACTCATCAATAAAACAGGCACTATCTGCCCTATATTCGCAAGAATATTATTTTAAAATCAAAGTTAATTTTTTTCTCATCATTTCGAGAGTTCATTTTGAATCTATGGAAGCATACATAATGTATTTTTTAAACACATTGGTTTTCACTACATTGACCATTATAAAATAAATATACTTTGTAAAAAGTGTGATAAATCTCACGGGCCGAAAGAATATTGAAGGCGGGCCGTGGGTTGGCCACCCCTGCTTTAAAACTTTACCTGCTCAAATAACATCACTTTACGACTGAAGTTTTACCCATTAGTCTCCTATAAAAACCAGAATACCAGGGGAAATGACGTCATCATAAAGTTGTGGTGGTATTCCCAATGACTAAACATGATGAGGTTATTCTCATTTTAACTTGATTTACCCAAAGTTAGTGCGCTTTTGTGTTCTTTTCGTAAAAGCTTCTTACATTGGTACCCTAAAAATACTGAAAGACTTATTTTTACAGAAAATGAGGAGTACTGAGAAAATTATAACAATAAGATCTTTTATTGATATTTATTATATTTATTTATTTATTATTTAATGGCGTCATAATAAAGTTGTTGTGGTATTCCCAATGCTTAAAAATGATTATGTTAAACCCTTTCTAATTTGATTTACCCAAATTTAGTACACTTGTTTTTGTTCTTCTTAAAGGTTTTTTTTACAGTAGTATTTTAAAAGACGTAGGGAGTACTGATATTACTAAATTATAGCAATAGATCATTTTATTGATATTTTTTATATTTATTTATTATTAAATAATGACGACATGATAAGGTTATTGCGTTATTCTCAATGACTAAATAAGATTTTTAAGACTCATTCTAACTTTTTGTTCTTCGTAAAAGTGTTTTTACAGTAGTATTCTAAAGATATTGAAATACGTAAGTTTTATTGAGAAATTATTAGTAATAGGATTACTTTATTGATATTTATTTATTATTATTTAATGACGACATCATAAAAGCTCTTGTGAAATTCCCAATGACTAAAGATAATTAAGTTCAACTCATTCTAACTTGATTTACTCAATGTTTAATATGCTCTTTGTTTTTTCGTACTGGCCATCAGGCTGCAAGGTCCTCTATTAGATTTTTTTAACTGCATGCTATTTTGACAGTCACGTGTTGTTTTTATTATAAATTAATTTTTTAATTAATTTTTATTCATAATAGTGCATTTGATGGATTTTCTTCTGTATATACAGCATAAACAGGTTTGAGTGTATTCCAATAAGTTGCAAATTCTGAACATAACAATAAATGATTTGTCAAAATTTGCAAACATTTTATTATGAAATTATAAACAACAACTTATTGTTTAATCATTTTAAGTGAACATGGTTCATAAAAAGTATCTCCGAAAACAAAGTATTTACCAACCCCTAACCAGAATCCTTGCAAACCAAAGAACATAGCGCTCAAAGAAAAACTTACAAACCATAACTTCAATCCATCGATTTAAAATAAGGCACCAAACTATCTTTCAACCACTACAAAAGAGATTTCTTTCCTTTTTACGTACAAACCAAGAAGAAAAAAAGCTCCATAAATAATTTCTTATCCCACCGATACGGAACACACCCCAATGGTATATGCGTCTCCCACATTACCTGACCAGAAGAGCTATGGAGAAATGAGATCCTTAAATTACAGATTTACGTAGACGGATCCATTTCCATCCACGGTGAGAGCAACATAAAACACATTCCCCAAACTCCTTAAAAGTCATCCGGGAACTCCTTGATCCTGTAAATGCTGCCTCCATGAAAGATTGTATGTTCTTGGCCGATCAATATTCAATATGACTTTGGTATATAGAAAAAGTTTCATGATTTCAATTTCAAGTTTTTTGTTCTATCTAAGATTTTAGTTTTTGTTTTTTAAATCAGGGCGTAGCATTTTTGAATTGAAGAAAACTGGTTCAAATTTTCGTCACATGCAGATATGATCTCGCATCTCAAAAAATTTGTGATGTAATGTACGATGATATAACATTGGGTGGGCTATCTGTTCAGTTTGATTTGTCACTACGGTCCTTTTTGCACACTTTAGACTAATTAGACCAGGACCTACTAATTAATGTAGATTCCGAACCACTCACAAACATCCATGCCACGGGCAGGATGCGAATCTGATGAATGTGGTATCAAAGGCCAGAGCGCTAGTCAATTGGCCATCAGTCCGCAAGGCCATCTGTTGGAATTTTTTAAAAACTGCGTGCTATTTTGACAGCTATGTGTTGTTTGCTTTATAAATTACATTTTTGAATTAATTTTTATTCATAATAAAGCATTTGAAGAATTTTTTATGCATATACGGTACAAAAAAACTGAGCACAAAACTAGATTTGAGTATATTCCAGTAAGTTGAAAATTTTGAACATAACAGAAATTTGAGTTTTGTTTGTCACCTACGATAAATTTTTGCTCACTTTAGAATAATGGACCTGGACCTACTGTTTAACGTAGATTCAGAACCACTCGCAAACATCCCTGCCACCAGCCAGGATTCAGGTCTGAAGCATGTGGTACCAATGGCTAGAACGCTAGCAAATTGACATCAATCCTCGAACATAACAGGATTAAATTTGCTAAAATTTACAATAATTTTATTATGAAATTACACAAAAAACATACTGCTTAATCATTAACATGGTTCATAAAAAATATCTCCAAGAACAAGTATTTTCCAATCCTAACACAACCCAATATCCCTTTGTAACCGAAGAACATAACAAAGAAAAACTTATAAAACCCCAACTTCAATCCATCGACTTAAAATGAGACACCCAACCACTTTTACAAGAGATTTCTTTCCTTTACGTACAAAACCAAGTAAATGAAAAGTTCCGTGAATAATTTCCTCTCCCATCGATACGGAACACACCCAATGGTATATGCGTCCCCACATTATCTGACCAGAAGAGCTCTAGGGAAAATGTGATCCTTAAATTACGCAGATTTACGTAGACGGATCCATTTCCATCTACGCTGAAAGCAACATAAAAACACATTCCGCAAACTCCTTAAAAGTCATCCGGGAACTCCTTTATCCTACAAATGCTGCCTCTATGAAAGGTTGTAGGTTCTGGGTTGATCCATACTCAATATGACTTTGGTATATAAAACAGTTTCGTGGGGTGCATTCCATTTGCACGTTTCTTGTTTATCTAAGATTTTAGGGGTTGGTTTTTTTTTAAATCATGGTGTAGCCTTTTTTGCATATGGAAGAGAATTGGGTCAAACTTTTCGTCACATGCAGATACGACCTCGCGTGATAATGTGATGATATATAACATTGGGGGCCATCTGTTTTTTGGTTTGTCACTACGGTCTTTTTTTTTTTTTTGCACATTTTAAGATAATTAGACAGGGATCTACGGCTTAATGTGGGATTTCGAACCACTAACAAACATCCATGCCACGGTCAGGGATTCAAACCCGATGCATGTGGTATCAAAGGCCAGAACGCTTTGCCAATTGGCCCATCAGGTCGGGCTATCTGTTGCATTATTTAAAAAAAAAAACTACATGCTATTTTTGACAGCCATGTGTTGCTTTCTTTACAAATTATATTTTTAATTTTTTTTTCATAATAATGCACTTAATGGATTTTTTATGTACTGCACAAAAAAAAAATTTAATGTGTTCCAATAAGTTCCAAATTCTGAACTTTATAGTTTAGTTTGTCGCTCTACGGTCAATTTTTGCATACTTTAGGCTAATTAGACCGGAACATACAGTTTAACGTGGATTCCCCTAACAAACATGCATGCCACCACCAGGATTCAAACTTGAAGCTTGTGGTATCAAAGGCCAGACCGCTGAACATAATAAAATAAATAACTTGTTACAATTAACAATAATTTTAATATGAAATTATAAACAACATACTGTTTACATTAACATGGTTGATAAAAATATCTCCAACAACAAAGTATTTACCAATCCTAACCCAACACATTACCCCTTGCAACCGAATAACATAACGCGCAAAGATAACTCACAAAACCCCAACTTCAATACATCGATTTAAAATAAGACACCAAATCATCTTTCAACCACTGCACAAGAGATTTCTTCTCCTTTATGTACAAACCAAGAGTAAAAAGCTCCATGAACAATTTGCTATCCCGTCGATATGGAACACACCCAATGGTATATGCGTCTCCACGTTACCTGAACTGAAGAGCTCTAAGGAAAAATGTGATCCTTAAATTACGTACATTTACATAGACGGATCCATTTCCATCCACGCTGAAAGCAACAAAACACATTTCCCAAACTCCTTAAAAGTCATCCGGGAACTCTTTTATCCTACAAATGCTGCCTCTATGAAAGGTTGTAGGTTCTGGGTTGATCAATACTCAATATGACTTTGGTATATAAAACAGTTTTCGTTATGCATTCCATTTACACGTTTTTGTTTATCTAAGATTTTAGGTTGTTGTTTTTTTAAATCATAGTGTAGCCTTTTTCTATTGGAAAAGAGAATTGGGTCAAACTTTCGTCACATGCAGATACGACCTCGCGTGATAATGTGATGATATATAACATTGGGTGGCCATCTGTTTTTTTTGGTTTGTCACTACGGTCTTTTTTTTTTTTTTTTTTTTTTTTGCACATTTTAAGATAATTAGACAGGATCTACGGCTTAATGTGGATTTCGAACCACTAACAAACATCCATGCCACGGTCAGGGATTCAAACCTGATGCATGCGGTATCAAAGGCCAGAACGCTTGCCAATTGGCCATCAGGTCGCAGGGCTATCTGTTGCATTATTTAAAAAAAAAACTACATGCTATTTTGACAGCCATGTGTTGCTTTTTACAAATTATATTTTTTAATTTTTTTTTTTCATAATAATGCACTAATGGATTTTTTTATGTACTGCACAAAAAAAAAAAAAAAATTTAATGTGTTCCAATAAGTTCCAAATTCTGAACTTTATAGTTTAGTTTGTCGCTCTACGGTCAATTTTTGCATACTTTAGGCTAATTAGACCGGGACATACAGTTTAACGTGGATTCCCCTAACAAACATGCATGCCACCACCAGGATTCAAACTTGAAGCTTATGGTATCAAAGGCCAGACCGCTAGCCAATTGGCCACCAGACCGCTGGACATAATAAAATAAATAACTTGTTACAATTAACAATAATTTTAATGTGAAATTATAAACAACATACTGTTTAAGCATTAACATGGTTGATAAAAAATAGACATCTCCAACAACAAAGTATTTACCAATCCTAACCCAACCCATTACCCCTTGCAACCGAATAACATAACGCGCAAAGAAAACTTACAAAAACCATAACTTCAATCCATCGATTTAAAATGAGGCAACAAACTATCTTTCAACCACAGCAAAAGAGATTTATTTCCTTTACGTACAAAACCAAGGAAAAAAAAAAGTTCCATGAATAATTTCCTATCCCATCGATAGAAAGCGAACACACCCAATGGTATATGCATTTCCACATTACCTGAGTAGGAGAGCTATATGAAAGATGTGATCCTTAAATTGCGCAGATTTACGTAGACGGATCCATTTCCAGCTACGCTGAAAAACAACATAAAACACATTCCCAAACTCCTTAAAAGTCATCCGGGAACTCCTGCATCCTATAAATGTATGAAAGGTTATGTTCTGTTGATCAACACAGAATATGAGTTCGGTATATAAAAAAGTTTCATGCATTCAATTTGCACGTTTTTTGTTTTATCTAGATTTTATTTTTTTATATCATGGTTATGAAAAAAAAAAGCATATGCTTAGTATAGAGTGACTGTTATATAATATTTATATATCGTAAATTTTTTCAAATATAAGCCAAGAATGAATTTCTTAAGAAATTTATTGAAAGTTCAAAACCCGTAGATAAGCCGAATTGAAAAAAATTTTCTTGTCACGTTCAAGCATCGCCATGAGTAATTACCGAAATTTCGAAATCAGTATCATACCAATTGAAAAAAATTCTGTAAAGTTCAAACATCGCCATAAGCAATTAACAAAATTTCAAAACTCGTATATAAAACAAATTGTCCAAAAAAAAAATTATAGAAATTCTGTAAAAATAATCGTTCAAATATCGCCATGAGCAATTATAGAAATTTCAAAAACATTTATATAAGCCGAATTGAAAAAAATTAATGTAACGTTCAACGTTATGAGCAATGGAATTAATAAATCTGCTTTTAATTGAGATTTTATTTTGATGGTTCGAACTTCCTGATCCAATGTTTTAAGGCTTCTGAAATGTAGAGTTTACTAAGGGAAGAACTATCATCCACTTTTTTTGTTGAATTATAACTTGACAAACTTATAAAAGCTGGGAGAAAATTCCGTTCAAGAATTAATTCCTTGCTCAACGGATGCCTTTCATATACATAGAAATTTTAAACATAACAAAGTTTTTGAATAAGCACAAAGACAAAACTACAGAAAATGCAAGAAAACACAAGAGAAAATCACCAATAGAATAAATAGACAAGAAACTTTTTAGAAACACGATCAATTTCTGTAACAAAGCCATGAAATAACATTCTCCATATGTAAATTCTTTGAGCTTCCTTATTACTTCCATCAGAAACTAAAAATTGAAAATGAATTAATTTATTCAATATCTAAAATATGCAAAACTTGCAACGACAAAACTGAAAATCGTTAAACCAGCAATAGACCACATAACATTAACCAGACCTCTTCCAAAGATCTATATATAAGACATTCGTTTTGACCTGATATGATGAAAACTCATTGTCTTTCCATATAATATGCTGGATTTCAATTTTTGTAAATATTGTTTTTCTTTATTAATTAATAAATTGTGTAAAAGATTTAGGACTCTTCAATTTCTTGAAGAAATGCCGCAGTCTCTATTCTTGCTATATATATACAACCATTATTACGCACACACACACACACATATATATATATATATATATATATATATATATATATACACACACACACATATATATAATATATATACATATATGAGCGCACATACACAAATATATATATGTACATATATAATAAGTGCACATACACAAATATATATATGTACATATATAATAAGCGTACATACACAAATATATATATGTACATATAAGCATATACACAAAATATATATATATGTACATATATAATAAGCGCACATACACAAATATATATGTACATATATAATAAGTGCACACACACAAAAATATATATATATGTACATATATAATAAGCGCACATACACAAATATATATATGTACATATATAATAAGTGCACATACACAAATATATATATGTACATATATAATAAGCGCACATACACAAATATATATATGTACATATATAATAAGACATACACAAATATATATACATATATAATAAGCGCACATACACAAAATATATATATGTACATATATAATAAGCGCACATACACAAATATATATATGTACATATATAATAAGCGCACATACACAAATATATATATGTACATATATAATAAGTGCACATACACAAATATATATATGTACATATATAATAAGTGCACATACACAAATATATATATGTACATATATAATAAGCACATACACAAATATATATATGTACATATATAATAAGCGCACATACACAAATATATATACACATATATAATAAACGCACATACACAAATATATATATGTACATACATAATACGCGCACGCACACACACATGTCCATATGTAATACGCACACATACACATATATATCACACATATATATACCGCACATATACATACGTATTCACACACACACATGTCCATATATAATACGCACTCATACACATATATACATATAAATCACACATATACATATATATCACACATATACATACGTATTCACACACACACATTTATATACATATATGTACGCACTCCAATTAATATATACGCTAAATTAGATACCACAGACCAGATCGTTATTTTAATCAATTCACAAATTATCTCCATTCATAAAAGAAGCAAAGGCTAACGCACTTTCACATGAATGAACTGCATAGTACAGTTATTTATAGAACTCGTAGCTCCCTAATCGATACTTCCTTCCCTAGCCTCCAGAGCCCTACTAGTCCCCAAGAGCCCTATAGGCCACAGACATCTCGTCTCCAATAAGAAACCTCAGAAGTGAGAGTGGACTTTTCCATTATCCCGTTCTCATAAGAGGATCGAAGGTGACACCTGAGAGATGATGGGTTTGGAAAGGAAACCCTCACCAAGTCATCTCCTCCCACCCCCTTTTCATAGAGGGTTCAATGGTTTCGACCACATTAGGAAAGCTTATTTATGGACTTTTTGTATTTTGGGGAAGACATGGTCATTTTCGTTGAAGGGGTGATTGCTTTTTATTTTTTTCTCGTTGTTGAGGTTTTATTTTGATGGTTCGAACTTCCTGGTTCATTATTTTAAGGCTTCTGAAGTTCAGATTTTTTTAAATGATTAATGGATATAAAAAATATGTCGTTTTGGTTTATAGAGAAAAATAACTGTAATCTTAGAAACTTCAAATTTGAACAAGATTCCTGTATTGACTTTGTTGCTAATGTGGCAGTTTGTGACTTCGAGAAAAATCATAATGATATTTTCTCGGAGTCAAGATAAAAGTAAAGAGCTATTTTTTAAACAACAGAAAGAAAAAAAAATATTTAAAAATGATAAAAAATTAAATTAGCATCATTTAAAATAAATTAAAATAATCTGTGATATAAGTCAAAACGACTAGAATTTATATTGTTGTGACAAAAATGACGTTTACTTCAAAAAAAAATCTGTTTTACAAGTATTAATTGCTTCAAATTCTTCTACGAAAGTAAAATTACAATGATTATTTTCTCATTGATTTGTGACAGTGATTTAGCAATCATAGTCACAACTGTCACTGATACAAAAATGTAGAATGGTATTGTTGTCACTAAGACGATGTTTACTTCAAAAAAATCTGTTTTGCAAGTATTAATTGCTTCAAATTCTACAAAATTAAAATTATAGTGACTTATTTCTCACTGATATATGACAGTGATATTGCAATCATTATCACAGCTGCCACTGATACAAAAATCTAAATTGGTATTGTTGTGACAAAAATGTGTTTACTTCAAAAAAATCTGTTTTGCAAGTATTAATAGCTTCAAACTCATCTACGGAAGTAAAAATATAGTGAATATTTTCTCACATATGTGACAGTGATTTTGCAGTCATAATCACTGCTGTCACTGTGACACAAAAATCACAGTATTCATCTTTACGAAATATTGTTTTGGTATACTTGGCTCATTGTTTTCAAAAAAAATGAAGGAAAAAGATGTAGAAAAAAGCACGTCAGTTAATTATTTTAAATCATTCACAATTGTAGAAACTAAATGAAACAAAAATTTTCTATTTGGAACTATTAATTACTATAAAATTCATGATTTTTGATAAAATACTTTTATAAAATACATGATTGCTAACGAAAGAACGGGTGGTTATATATTTTCAAAACATCTAATGTAATCATCACTCAATATACGTAAATAATGCTATGGAAACTAAATATCAAGCAAGTTTTTTCAATTCTCTAACCTTGAAAGAAACATCTGTTCTACAATTATGTCTTGCCTTGTAACTTCGAGATTTATTCTCGCTGATGATGCTTATCTCAATTTTTCTACAATTATAAATTGAAGAATAGAAAACAATTGACAATTGAAAAAGAAAAAGAATTTCGAAAGAAAATTAATTTAACATTAAATATTCAATATCAATTGAAGCAAGGAGAGCATGATAAAT
The DNA here is from genome assembly GCA_021605095.1 of Caerostris extrusa. NCBI lineage: Eukaryota > Metazoa > Arthropoda > Arachnida > Araneae > Araneidae > Caerostris > Caerostris extrusa. Next base: position 34,962 of record BPLR01018365.1, on the reverse strand, counting down.
TGAAATCCGTTAAATTTTTTTTTTTTTTTTTTTTTTTTACATAATAGAGCAAATGATAAATTGAAATTCGATTTGAAATTTTTTTTTTTTTAGTTTGTGTGTGTTTTCTAGTTCATAATTTTTATATTTCATTTTGTACTTATTTATTTTTTATGGGAGGAGGGTTCATTTTTTTCCACTTTTTTTTTATTGTTGAAATTTATTAATAGCTTTCAAAAGAAAAAATCAAAAGAAAAAAATTCCAAAAAGAAAACTTAAATAAATATTGCATCAAACATAAAAATATTTCATACATATTAGATTTTTTTTTAGACTAGTAAAAATAAAATAACTATTTTTAAAATTTCATTTGTGTAAATTTTTTTAAAATTTCATTTTTTAAAATTAAAAATTACATTTATCACAAAGACAGGATTTTTTTTTTTTTTTTTTTTTTTTTTTTTGAGGGAGGAGGATTCATTTTTTTTTTCACTAAAACAGCGTTTTGAAATTATTATTGCTATAAATTAATTGATTTATTAATACCCTAAGAGGGGAAACTTGCAAAGATTTCAAAGGATGAATTCAATAAAAAAAAGAACAATATATTTTTTTTTTTTCAAAATGTAAGACGATAGGTAAATTCATTTCTTGATTTATTTTTTTACTCTGCATGAATGATTACTGATTTATTTAAAAAACAGACGTTTTTATTTTTAAACCTATATTGATTTTTTTTTTTTTACCTTTTGTTAAAAACCATTTTAATATCAAAGGAAAGTACAAATTGTATCCTTATAAAAATAAACGTCTTAGCTAATTGTACTATCTCAATTGTAAAAAAAAAAAAAAAAAAAAAACTTAATATAAATAATTTTTTGATCGATTTGTTTTTATTATGTAAAAAGAAACCCGTTCAAACCATATTGTTTTCAAAATACCTTTTTTCAGTGTTTATAATCAAATTTCAAACATTGTTTTTCACTCATTCACTATTTTTTAACATATTAGAATTTTTAATAAGGTATCATTTTCTCTTTGAGTTAAAAGAAAAAAAAATTAGCATCACTGTTAAAGTAATATAAAATCATGATTAATCTGTTTTTAAAAACTTAATTAATTCCTTTGTACAACCTAATTATGAACTAATTACACAGATAATTTTTTTTATTTAATGTCTCTTCTAAATGACTGATTTGTTGTTTTGTTTATTCAAGTAAAAATATTTTTATTTTTTAAACGGAAGGTCTGTTTTGAAATCCTCTTAATTTCTTAATTAAGATACGATGTTGTTAGGAATATAAGGTTTTTCTCTAGAAAAAAATTGTTTTAATCTTAGAATTATCGCTATTTATTGAAGAACACATGGATTTTTTAACATCTGTGTATTACATTGAAATTTTTAACAGCACTGCAAACACCCATGGCACCACCGGGACTCGAACTCGAAACCTGGGGACCTAGCGTCAGAACGCTAGACACTCGGCCTCATCCAATTACCTGTAACTAACAAGTTTTTTTTTTTTCTAAAATATTCAGTCGTCCTGGTGATAGAGATGGGCAAATAAATGACATACCATCTTACCCTAAAAGTGGTATCCAGGTAATTGTAGCATTAATGAATAAATATACTAGTATATAAACTAAAATCACTAGAAACTATATATACCACCAATGAATATGGGATATATAGCTTATTCCCACCTTCTTTTCAATTGACTATAGCGTGAATTTAAAAAATGATAAGATTTTAAATTTTGGTTAGTTGTTACTGAATGTAGATAATTATTTGATTAAAATTTCAAAAAGAAAATGCTTTTTTAGTTATTTATGTATTTTTATTTAGGATACGTTTTTATGTATGCCTGCACAGATATGTTCGTGCAACGCTTTCTGAAAAATATGTTTTTTTTTAATTCTGTCATCTCGAAAGTTTGTTACAAAATAAGAAAATATTTAACAAAATAAATATTTATAAGACAAAATTTTATTTGAAGTAAACATAATTAATCAATAAAATTTTGTTCTGATTAATTATTTTATAGTATTGTTTCTATAGTATTTATTACTGATTAGATTATGATTTTGATATCGGTTTTTTTTTTTAACGTTTCTATTTATTTTTTTCAAGGAATTTAGAATTTTTTAAATGTATTTTTTTTGTTAATATATTAGACAAAAATGTGTTTTAGTTAAACCATAAACTGCAGAATATTTTAATTTTAAAACTAATAAGAATAAAACACTTTTAATTGTTGGAAAATAAATATAACATGTTATTTTGCTAAAACATTTTTTTATCATTAATTTCCCAATAATTTTCGTATTCTATGCTAATATGTATTGTATTATAAAATAAAAATTTACATTGAAATATATACTAAAGTCTTTTTGTAATTCTTGAACTTTTATTTTATTTCAAAATTTAAAAAACGATTTTGCCCATTTACATTAAAAATTTAAGGAAAAAAATAAAGTTATTAAATAAATTTGTATGATCTTTTTTTTAAGTCTAAACAATAAACTAATATTAATTTATATAAGCTAACAATAGTTTTGTTCATACTATAAATATTAATTCATAACAAATTAATAAACAAACATTATATTTTTAGATCAATAAATAATCGTTTCTATGAAAGTTTTAAAAAAAGAGAATTTGTTTATCATAAATTTCAATCAATTCAATAAACTTTATATTAGAAAAGTTTAAAGAAAGTTTTTTTAAAAATTAAAAAAAAAACACACATCGAAAGCAGCTTAGCATCTTTGCCTCTTAAATAAACGTAACCATGGTAACAGTTAAAATGAAAAACGATTTTCCAGACATCATGGCGTCTGTTTACTAACTTTTAAATGGCAAATGTGGGAAGTCACTAACCCCACTAAAGACAAAACTTTTTACATCAAGATTAATCAATAATTTTTGTCATTACAGCCATAATTATATTAATCAAGTTTTTCTCATCTATTGACTGCAGACATATTCTTACTAGCTGTGAAAAAAAATCTACTATCAAAACAAAGGATAATGGCATTGAGAAAAAAAAAAAGAATGCCGTTGTCTTTCTTCCCAAATGTTTTTACATCTATACATTATCAGATAATTCATTGTTTTATTGGGGTAATGTTTCTTGAAAGAAAAAGTTTATCTTTCATCAACTGATCAGAAAGAACTATTTATCGATCGTGTAATACGAAGACAAACCACAATTAAACACTTCGAGGTTTTTTTTTTTTTTTTCCCCTTGTTATAGAAGTTTTCCACGGAAAAATTTCTACGACTAGATGTTATCTATAAAAAGAAAACTCTTTTATTAAACGAGGCTGTTAATAATTCTGTTGATTGTAATTAAAATCACGTTGCATTAATTTTTTTGCTGTTGTTGTTGATTTAAGTTTTATTTGTCATGAATTTTTGCTAAAATGAAAATTGGGAAGATTTCAGTTTTCAAATGTGTCAACGGCTCAAAGAAAAATTCATTAACTGATATTTTATCGATTTTAATATCTAAAACAATTTCGTTTATTTTTAATTAGTATCGGCTTTCTTGTATAGATAAATAAAAACAAATTGTTAACAATATAAACATATTGTAAATATTAACAAATTGTTAATAGGATCAACATATTGTAAATATTAGCAAATTGTTAATATAAACATATTGTAAATGTTAACAATTGTTAATACAATAAATATATTGTAAATATTAACAAATTGTTAATACAATAAATATATTGTAAATATTAACAAATTGTTAATACTATAATCCTATTGTAAATATTAACAAATTGTTAATACAATAAACATATCGTAAATATTAACAAATTGTTAATACAATAAACATATTGTAAATATTAACAAATTGTTAATACTATAATCCTATTGTAAATATTAACAAATTGTTAATACTATAATCCTATTGTAAATATTAACAAATTGTTAATACTATAATCCTATTGTAAATATTAACAAATTGTTAATAATTATATATATAATTTCTTCCTGATTTTTAGTTACTAATCCATATACAAAATACAGAAAAAATATGCTATGTAGGAAATATAAAATAAAAATATTTTTAGTTGAATATGTTAATATTTTTGATTTGATTCATAATCAATCTCGATTTCAAACAGCATAATGATTTAAAAATATATTACATATTATTTCATTTTTTAAAAATACATATGATATTTGTAACTTTCCCTTAAATTATATTTATAATTCAATCTGAAAACAATCAATAATTTTCATCATTTTTTTATCACATCTTATTTTTCTAAAGACACGAAATTAAAATAAGAAAAATAAATAAATAAAATCAACTCACCCAACAAATGCAACTCCAGCTTATTTCTGAAGAAAAAAAAAGCGAAATCCAAATGCAAAACGCGAGTAAATCCACAGTAAAACGGCAATCTTTCACAGAACACTTTTACACGCACCGCACGAGGAAGGGTTGACAAATCTAATCCCGGCAGCACTCACTCTAAAGCATGGAAAAAGCCATTCGGCTTCGCGTTTTGAACTGGCCGCCACGTTCTATCTGAACGTCGCTGCAACATGACAACAGACTCCCGCAATCCTCCACACGAGGCATCTAGGGTTGCCTCTTCCATCACCACGAGGTAGAAAGGAGAGGCGAGAAAAAAATGAGGCGGTGCTCTCTTTTGACGCCAAGTACGCGATGATGGTCGCCAAAGTTTTCAAAAATTGTATTTTTGTTCTGAGATATAAGTTTAAATATCGGGTTCAATATTGATATGACGAACTCTGTAAAATGTCTTTCATAAAAGTTTCAAATTAGATTGTTTAATATATTTAATTCCAAACAGTAATTAATTGTTACTACTTAAAAAAAAAATTATATTCATATTTTATTATAAAAAAAAAAAAAAAAAAGTTATCTATAATAAATTATATTCATGGCCGAGTGGCTAGCGCTCTGTACCACAGGTTTCGAGTTCGAGTCCCTGTGGTACCATGGATGTGTGTAGTGGTTCGAATCCACTTTAAACCGTAAGTCCCGGTCTAACAGGATCGTGGAGCGTTGCGGGGGTATTGTTACTCCGCGTCCGTAGCTTATCTTCAAGCTACGCGCACCTCCTGGGTAATGCTAAGTTAGTGACGTCGGTGCGGGCGCTGGCCTTAAGGCATCCAAGACAACTGTCTAAGTGTTTGCCACCTGCATTAGAAAAAAAAAATTCATATTTTAAAACCAAAATATTAGAAAGATAGAAATAAACAAAAATATTAGAAAGATAGATATACTGTCAAACTTGTTTTTATGCTGTCCTTTTTGTGCCTTCTTTTTATATATATATTTTTTTTTTTATCAAATGCATATTATGAGTAAAAAATTAATTCAAAAATGTAATACAGAAAGAAAACTATAAATGGCTGTCAAAATAGCATGCAAATTTTAAAAAATCCAATAGATGGCCCATCTGATATTACATCATTCCATTACCATGTTATTAGATGCAGGTAGTGCTACATCGTGAGGTTTTGATTTACATATTTTCTATGTGACACTTTTTATGTGGTCCCGATTTTCAGCATAATTTTTTTAAGAAGTATATTGTAGCTACTTGTGATGTTTCAAGATTTTTTTTTTTGCGACTTCTTTTATGCTGTCCCTATCACCAGCACAAAAACAAGTTTGACTGCTTAAAAATGATAGAAATAAAAAAAGTATCAGAAATATGTTTCATTATATATACAACAGTGGATAAAAAAAGTATTGGCAATTGCCTATAAATGATCATATTTGCTAACAAAGTATGTTTACAAATTTTATTTTAACATAGCGATTACAGAAGGAGAAAAGACAAACAAATATAACGAAATTTTCATTTAAATATTGTTTTAGTCAAACTAAGGTCTTTGTTGTACTGTTGGGAAGTTTGTGCCACTCTTGCAAGAGTAAACGTTTGAGGTCGTCTTTACTTGAAATTTTATGTTTCTTGATTTCTAGATCCAGCAGGTGCCATAAATTTTCAATTGGATTGATGTCAGGCGATTGAGGTGGGGTTTTAATTGGCGAGGAGCATTGTAGAGTAGCCATTCACGGGTGAGATTCGCTGTATGCTTGGGGTCATTGTCTTGTTGAAAAACGAATGATGTTCCCAAGCCAAGATTTTGGGCACTGATTTTTAAGTTATGGCGCAAAATGTCAATGTATGTACGTGCTGTCATAATACCATCAATAAAATGCAGGTTGGCCAATTCCATTAGCTGCCATACAGCCCCAAACTAAGACGCTGCCTCCACCATGTTTTACAGTAGCAGTTAAATGTTGCTTTTCAATTCAGTATTTGGCCTCCTCCACACATATCGTCGTCCATCACTGCCGAAAATGTTAAACTTTGATTCGTCGGAAAAAATAACTGTGTTCCAAAACTCTTCAGATAAATCAACGTGGGATTTTTGCGAAATCTAACCTCTTTCTCCTATTTATTTCCGAGATGAATGGTTTCTTTCTAGTTGCCCTTCCATAATAACTTCTCTCGTGTAAAACATTTCGTACAGTCTGTACGCTGAAAGTCTTTGCGAAGTGAAAGCAACATCTCTAGCTATCTGGGGTGCACTTATTTTAGGTTTTTCTTAACCTTGTTAATAATGACACGTTCTTCTCTTGTAGAAAATATTCGAGGTCGTTCACTTCTAGTCTTATTTTCCATTGATCCTGTTTCCTTGAACTTTTTTTACAACACTTCTGACAGTAAATAAACTTATATTGAACTGCACTCCTATAGCACGATAAGTTAAACCTTCATTTCTGAGCCTAATAATCGTGTTTTTAACACTAACGTCCAACTCCTTCGATTTTGAAGTCATTTTACTGCAGTAATCGCAAAATAATGCATAGAAACTTTTGAAGTAGTTTTGCAGACTTTATACCGGTAGAGTTTCTTATCAGTCGAAACACGTGACTTCAATGTAACAAAATTTGCATAGCAGTTAAAACTTTGCCAATACTTTTTTGACATGCAAATTTTCGTTTTTGAAAGAAAAATCGTAGAAAATGCAAATTAAAATAAAATTTTACTATTTTTATATATATAAGATGTCTTGTATTTAATTACGACAGCTAAAATTGCATAACATTTCATTTATTTGTCAATATGAATAAATTAAGGCAATTGGCAATACTTTTTTTTACCCACTGTATATATATATATATATATATATATATATATATAAAATGGAACATAATATATATATACATCAATTAATAATGGGGTCTGATGACTTGTGGTCTGATGACTTGCTTTGCCACAGGCTTCGAGTTCGAATACCGGTGGTGCCATGGATATTTGTAGTGGTTCGGAATCCAATTTAAACCATAGGTCTCGGTCTAATATGACTGTAGAGCGCTCGGCGTAGGTCTGACAACCCTACCCCGAAAAAAAGAAAACATCTCCTTCTAGAAATCTGCTAATAGGCAGACGGCTTTGGCCATCAGGGGACTGTTGCACCAATGAGGAAGGAAGGATATATATATATATATGCTTGTGTATATAATGTTACTAATGCATAGAATGCGCAAGTCATTGATGGGGATGAGAAATAGAAAATGTTTTTCAGGATTTTTAGGATAATTGCCCATTGTTTATAGAGCGAAGGAAGTTTAATAAATCCTTGCAAGCAATCTAAGTGTCGATGTGAGGCGCTTACGAGCGTCCTCACAATTGCCATTGAGTCTCAGTGTTTCTGAAGGCAGTGACTGTAAAACCTGTTCAAACCTACATCATTCTGCGTACTAGCTTCGTGAATTAATATTAGAACGAATTTTAACCTGTGCAGCTGTTGCGCAGAAGACTCATGCAGAATCAGCTGGTTGTGTCTTGTAGTCACTGCTTTTAGAAGCGAGGAGACTCGATGGCGATTGTGATAATTTGTTTAAAGCATCTTGCATCGATAGTCGACTACTTTGTGGTAGGGTTTCTGTTTTTCTCCCATGGAATACGCAAATGTACTACTGCAACTATAACATACCACATCCTTGTGCCTAGAACTGAGTTGCCTTTTTCAGTTTGGGAATGATGTAGGTGAAAAGTCTGATTAGGCTCTGTGACGCTCTACAGTCATATGAGACAGGGGCCTACAGCTTCAAGTGAATTCGAACCACTACAAATATCCATGTCACCGGCGGGACTCGAACCCGATACCTGTGGTACCGTCGAGTGTCAGAGCGCTGGCCACTCGGTCATCAAGATACTCAAAAAGTCCTCTCAGACAGCAATTACTTCTGCTTGCAATGTCTCATGAGCACCATACTATATATATGGGGGACATAAGCCCCATCGCTACTCGAAAACAACAACAACAACAAAATCATACTTTAAAAAATAGATCGACGATGATAATTCATATCCGAAATCGTAGTTCTATATAAATTCATTGTAAAATACATGTAAATCTTTGAATGTATATACTACTCCAAAAGAGGATGAATTTAAAATTCTAATAAATATTCATGTTCATTTTGTAGATCTAGCACGAAGTACAGTACATACTCAATGAAATAATACACTCTAAAATGAAATAAATAAATTACAACAACAAAAGCATTAAATTACATTTCCGAAAATTACCATAACCATAAAATTATTTACACTTTTAGGAAAGAGAAATTTACGAAAAAGATGCTATAAAAAGTTTAAACTTGATTTGGAGTCTATTCGCCAAAACTGGCATAAGCTGCCAAATATGGTAAAGCGCAGCGACTCCCCTTGACTCAATTTGCAGCCAAGGTAACGGACGGTTACCTGAGACACGCGTTGCTATCAGCTGGCGTGTAAACGTCCCCCTCTCCTGTTCGATTGTTCGAAAAGTTCCCCCTGTTTACTCCCATCATTTACTCGAGAGATACTGGCAGAAGAGCTCGTTCATTTCCTCTCGAGCAGTAGCGAATTTCCTATTCTAGCTCTTCGTGTTCGAATGGAATATTAGAAATATTGATGAACGGGAAACGACTTTCGCTCTGCAAAAGTAGGCTTTCGGACCAGAAAAGTGCGCTGAAAAGCCTAATAGAATGGAGCTTCGAATTGGAATATGGAGTTTTAGTCATTTATTTTGGAAATTATCGTTCTGGTTCTGTTTTGAATTGGAATTGAATGAAGTTTTTTTCAATTGGGAAAAGTAAATTGGTGTTTCGGTTTGAATTTATTTTTTTATTGTTATTATTATTTGCATTTAAAAATAATAAGTTTTTTTTTTTTTTAAAAATTGTGTGTTACAGTATATGTACTGAGAAATTTTTTTTTTTTTTTTTCCCAATGCAGCTGGCAAACAGACATGGACGTCTTGGATGCCTTAAGGCAAGTGCTGCACAGACGTTACTCACTTCGCATTACCCAGGGGGCGCCGTGTAACTCGATGATAAGCTACGGACGCGGAATAACAATGCCCCTGCAGCGCTCTACGATCCTGTTAGGACCGGGACCTACGGCTTAAAGTGGATTCCGAACCACTACAAACACCCATGGCAAAGTCGGGATTTGAACCCGATACCTGTGGTACCGAACGCCAGAGCGCTAGCCATTCGGCCATCAGGTCCTTGTGCTGAGGAATTTTAAGATAATAAAACAACAGCAAACTACATAACATTAAATGTCTAAACAATCATCAAATATAATGTTTTTGTTATAAAATATAATGTTTTCAATTGTTTAAAATTCAAATATTTCTTACCATTAATTCTGTAATAAGTAACATTAATAAAACAATATATATATATATATATACAAATTAAATAAAACACAGAAAAAAACAATGCATCTTGGGAAAAAAAAGTTATCTCTATTAATTACAATTATTCTAAACTTAACTTCATTATTTATGAACAAAAGAAAAATCTAGAAAAACTGTTTACCAATTGTTATTTATATATTTACAAATTTAGCAATTCCCTTTCTTTGTTTGACATTTGACACACACACACACACACACACACACACTCACACATATATATACCATATATATATATATACGTTGATAGCCGTGCACCTTGAATAACGCTGAATTTGTTACGCATTTGCAAAGTTTTAGTGGAAAATGCTTTAAATCGCGTCAGATTGCCAGCACTTAAAACCAATATTTTTTGCTTAAATAAAAGATTTTCATGAGAACTTTAGTTTTGATTTTATTGATAAATGTCATTTTTTTTTATTATAATAAATTTTTTTTTCTATTTTAATGATAAATGCTTTTTTTTTATTTTAATGATAAATGTGGGTTTTTTTTTTATTTTAATGATTTAATGAAAAAATCATTGTAACTGTATAGTTTTCAAAAATTCTGATTTTTTAAAGAGTTTGCACTACTTTTTTTTTGTAATAGATTGCAATGCAAATAAAAAAATATAATAATAAATGGGGAGGGGTGGGGGGGGGGAGTGTTTATATAAAAATGAACGACTATAAGTTTTAATTTTTACTATGAAGTAGAACTACACAATACAGTTTTTTAAACACAATGCTACTTAAGACGTAGATGTATAAAGAATCGAATCGAATTCCAAGTTCCCACAGCTATTAAACCCACTTACATATCATCCATCAGTAACTGCAGATAATTTGTCAACGAGCGCTATCGCAGAAATTGTTTTGGGCCCGGAAGAAATCAGTTTTTCTGCTTCATGCCTGTCGAAATGTCTGATAAAAATGCATCCATGTTGAAAACAAAGACAAACAGAATCATTTTTATCACGAGTCTTGGACGGATATTGCTTAGAAGACTTCGATTTTTTTCCTTGCCTTTTGATTTTATATTTGCAATATTTATATTTCTTCTTAATATTCAATTCATTTTTTTCCTTGTTGTAATAAATTAAGATGTGGATAAATACTGTTTGATCTACTTGATTCATTCGATAGTATATGAGGGGAGGTTTTTTTTTAATAATGGAAAGACTTTCACTTTTGTCATTCCCCAAAGTAGGCATTCTATGGTTCGGCACTTTCTGTAATGCGGCATTCGATGGTTCGATATTTTTAATTGTCCGACTCGCAGCTCAATGGCAACTTTCGCTGCTAGTGAGAATTTGGGCTGAAATTCAATCCGCTGGAGGCTTTACTGTAGACACTGTTTCAAAAAACGAGGAGACTCGAGGGCGTTTTAGATGTTCAGCATCTTGCCTCGTGAGTCGAACTACCTGGTGATATTTTTCTGTGTTTCTCTCATAGGATACGCAAATGCGGAAAGTTCCTAAAGTCCTTTCTTCAGCGACACGAAGTCAAGCCACACTTCTACCTACGGGTGCTCCATCACAACAGAAGCTGTCCCCCTTTCCCTCCTTTTTTGAGACCACACGGGTTCATGGACTTGGTCTAGGTGTTGTTGCATTCCAAATGGGATAAAAATAAACAAAATAAACAAATATTTTTAATTTGAACATCGATCGTTATCAAATCCAATAAAATTAGTTTCATCAATACGATATATGCGCACGAATCTTTTTAAAGTTAGAAGTTCATACAGAGAACGTACTGATGACAATATTCGGTACTTACGTATTAACGGTACCTTGACGACAGACTTGGCGGTTTTTAAGTGTCGCCAATCTAACAGCTACTAAGGTTACCAAACCAATAGAATAGATTGGCACCACTTAAAAACCGCGAAATCTGTAGCTGCGGTTGGCGCATGTGCTCTTTATTGGCGCAACTGTCGCCAAGGTACCGTTAATACGTAAATACCCAATATTCATATCATTTATATGAGTCATAGTTAAAATTCGATTCGTCTTTTGTAACGTAACCAATCTTTAACTGTCATTGAAGAACGGTTCACCGAATGAACTACTATAGAAGCTGATGTAACACTAAACTTTTACTTATATTAAAAATTGTATGGTGTATAATTTAAAAAAATATTTGTATAAATTTTAAAAATAAATGTTCAAGGAAGTAATATAAAATTGCTATTAGAATCGTAAATAGAGAAGGTACAACGTTATTCATATCATTTATACGATTCATACTTAATTCAATTCGTCACTAACAATTTAACCAATCTTTTAACTGTTATTGAAGAACGGTTCACCAAATGAACTGTTGCACGAGTTGATGTAACACTAAAGTTTTAACTTTTATTAAAAAATGTATGCTGCATAGTTTAAAAACTATTTGTATAAATTTTAAAAACAAAATGTGTCCAGGAAATATTATAAAATCACAGGAAATATTAAAATCACAAATAGAAAATCAATGATGACATTATTCATATCATGTATACGAGTCAAATTTCCAATTCGATTCATATCTTACAATTTAACCAATCTTTAACTATTGAAGAGCGGTTCACCAAACGAACTACTACAGGAATTGATGTAACACTAAAGTATTAAAAATTGTATGCTTTATAGCTTAAAAGATTATTTGTATAAATTTCAAAAGGCAAAATGTGTCCAGGAAGTAATATAAAATTGCTATTAAAATCAGACGTAACACCGACACTATCGGAATTTTTCATCTTATTTGCATATTAAGGTCGTTAATTTTTCATATGGAACCCTAACTAGTAAAAAACAATATTGTGTAGTATGCTAAAATTGCTGATTGATGAATGGTGAAGGTTTTTACAATCATGAGGCACACCCAAAGAACATTGTGAAGGAAGTATGATGTTTATTCAAATTCTTTTTAGGAGTTGATTTATGTCAGCGATTAATTTACGAAATCTACTCTCAGTTTTTGAAAGGTCATTTCATTATATTTCAAATAAAATACATCGACATTTTAAAGGCAATTTTTTCAAATTTTTTTTTTTATTTTTTTTTTATTGAAAAACATGCTTTAAGTATATTTTACTTTAGTAAGGATGATAAAAAAAAAATCTAAAAAAAATAAAAATAAAAATACTTCTTACAAATAAAATATTACTTCAATTATAAAACGACATAGAAGGATCATTCATTATCATTTAACTATTCGTAAAATGGCAAGATTGTCCAAAGATATGTATGATTAGAATTGGTTAATAAACGCGATAAAGAATTCAGAAATGTTTAATGTTTAATGTTCAGGAATGTGATTAATAAATGTTATAAAAGAATTCAGCCTGAATGAACATCAATTGTCATTTAACAATTCACGACATAGACAATCTAAAGAAATATATGATTAGCATTGGTTAATAATTGCGATAAACAGTTCAGCCAGAATGAACAATTATCATTGAACTATTCATGAAAATGGCAGATAGTCCAAAGAAATATAAAATTATCATTGGTTAATAAATGTCATGAAGAATTCAGCCCTGAATGAGCATTCATTATCATTTAACCATTCATGAAATGGCAGATAGTTCAAAGAAATATATGATAGCATTGGTTTATAATTGTGATAAAGAATTCAGCCTGAACGAACATTAATTATCATTTAAAAATTCATGAAATGACAAACGAAAAAAAAAAAAATATATGATTAGCGTTGGTTAATAAACGTGATAAAAATTTAAGCTTAAATGAACATTCTTGGTTAATAATTGCGATAAAAATTCAGCCTGAATGAACATTAATTATCATTTAACTGTTCATGAAATGGCAGATAAATCAAAAGAAATATTAAATTATCATTGGTTAATAAATGTCATGAAGAATTCAGCCCTGAATGAACATTCATTATTATTTAACCATTCTTGAAATTGCAGATAGTCCAAAGAAATATATGATTAGCATAGGTTAATAAATGTGATAAAGAATTCAGTCTATGAATCTGATAAAACAAAAATATTATTGTCTAATCCAAGGACCACCAAAAAAAAAAAAATAATAATAATAACTTACTTACAATTTTTATAAGAATGTGATTAAAATTATTGTATTGTTAATACAATAATACTGTAAATGTAATTTTAACATGCTATACAAATTTATAAGCAAGTTAACATATTCTTCAGAATTAAGAGATTCATAAAATCATTCTCAATTACTTTTGTTCATTCAAAATTACCTCCTTATGCGAGTAATTACTTCTTGGATAATACTAAATAGTGCCCTAAGGCTCATACTTCCCTGCTACGTCACGGAATAGATGCATTATTATGCGTGCCGTGCGTACGTTAATATGGGTTTAAATGAGTAACTACAAACAGTCGAGTTGATTCCAAAAAAAGTTGTTGATTTTATGTCAGCTTGTGACATATAAAAAAATGATTATTCATAATATTTCTGTCTGATACCTTGGTAACAATAGACATATTTGATATTTAAAAACATATTTTCAATCTATTTTTTTTTTCAAATAAATTTTAGCACAACTACCATAGCGGCTCAAAAGAAAACTGAGCAAAAATAAGTTTATAAGCAAAATGGAAAATTTTTCACTGAAAAATGGAAAATGTCTTTTTTTTTTTTGTCTATGTCTATTATTGCCTTTACGTCTATGTCTATTAAATTGTCAAATTAATAGACATAATTAAATCTATTAACTATTAAATTGTTTATTAAATTGCCAATTACGTCTATGTCTATTAAATTGCTATCGTCTTTGCCAAATCTATGTCTTATCTATGACTATTTTCAGTCTGCTTTCTTTTTTCGAATAAATTTTAGCATAACTGCCATAGCGTCTCAAAACAAAACCGAGAAAAAAAGTTTATAAGCAAAAAAGAAAGTTTTTCAATGAAAGTGAACAGATGAATACTTTTTCTTGTGGCAACTACTATGGCAATCTTCTTAACTGATAAGGAATTTGTATAAATTTTTAAATTGAAATTAAAGTATTATATCAATCAAAAAAAAATTAATGTAATATTTAGTGCTTATTAAAGTATGTGTCACATAGACAAAGTGGCGAAACGTTATTCAATAGTAAAAATGGTAGTTATGTTGTGGTCACTAACGTGATAGCAAAAAAAAAAAAAAAAAGAGTTTATTATGTATTGAAATAGTGAGTATATTGTATATTGATCCCCAATGGAAAGTTTAATAATATATTTTTCTGATGACAAAAAAAATTTCCTTCAATCATTTATTCAATCATTTCTTCAATCTTTTTTTTTTCTTCATCAGACTAATTAATGAAATAGGAAAATCTATCGAAGAAGATTTGCAAAATAAAGCTAATTTTTAATTTTATTGGCTATAGACAAAACTATTTATGCAACTAATACATTTCAATTTGTAATTAATCCAATATCCTGAAATTAAATTAATTCTTTAATGCTGGTCTTTATTTAATGATAGTCCTCAAGGATTATAAATAAAAGAGATGAACTTGTAAAATTAATAGAATACGATGCAATTAGTGAATCATTTTTATATGTAGAAATATCATGACATAGTACATACATTAACAACAGTTATGCTCAAAGGCTTTATAACTGGATAAGTCACTGACAGGATAGTCAATATATTATGACTATTGTCATCAAAGTTATAAATTTCAGAAGGGTAAAAGAATTTAATCATAGCCATATTCAGAGATTCTTTAAATTTATGGATACTAATTATGAGAGACGTCATTTTTGTGGAAATTAAGATTGCAAAGTTGATTAAAAGTGTTGAGAAGATTTTTACGATTTGCGAACTTCAATCTGAGAAAACGAATCAAAAACAAAATGACTGCCAGTACTTGACGTTGAAAACTGGCTGAAAGATGTGCTATTTTTTAGAAGATTTGTCTATTCATTTAAATGAATTAAACATTCTTCTTCAATGTGAAAACGAATTGATCAAAATACAATGGGTTTGAAACAATAGCAGCGTTAACTGAAACTATGGCAATTTCAAATTAAGGCAACCAATTGTATGCATTTTGACACGTTGACTAAATACAATCAAATAGACAACAAAAAAATACAGCCTTAATTTTAATTTTGAAAGAGTAATTTGTTTCTATTATTGGTATTATAATTAATTCATAAATTAAATTAATATTATTTTATAAATAAAAAACAATAAAGAAAAAAAAAAAAATAAGATAAACGTATACATTTTTTAAAAATTGCATTTCATTTGGAAAAAAAAAAAAAAGTCTTCTTTAGTTAAAGGTTGACAAATAATTCGATCAAAAAAAATTTGTTTATTCAAAATTCGTTAAACCTAAAAGTCTACTTCTACTATGTATTTTATTTATTTTTTAAAGTCTTGAAATTTAAATAATAGTAATAATAACAATTAGCTAAGAAACATTACTGTTTCCATTACAATGTGAATATTTTTTTATTAAAAACCGGAAACATCGTGTTCCATTACAATGCAGATATTTTTTTTTTTTATTAAAAAATCGAAAATATTGTTTTTTCCTTACAATATGAATATTTTTTTTTATTAAAAAATCGGAAACATTGTTTTTCATTACAATGAGGATAATTTTTTTAATTAAAAATTGGAAATATTGTTTTCCATTACAATATGAATATTTTTTATCCAGCTGCAGATTTTCTTAATTACTAACTTTTATAAAAATCTTGAAGAAAAAGAATTATAGAATGCTTTTCATGCAGATAAATGCATAATAAGATCATTTTTCATTTCAGATTTATTATCTATCTATACTTACACTTTTCTTTTTGAAAATTTAAAAGGCTTTTACTGCATACTAATCGCATCCCAATCAAAATTTTTGTAGAACGTTGCACTGTGCTCTTCCAAAATAGGCAACCTAATCCTTTTCCGATACTTATCATTTGCTGTATCAGCACATAATACTGTTTAGGCTCACTGAACAGCCTGAAACAAGCAGGTGGTAACCATAGCAACGCGAGAACCATTTAACCATTCATGAAACTGCAGATAGTCCAAAGAAATATATGATTAGCATTTGTTAATAAATGTGATAAAGAATTCAACCCGAATGAACATTAATTATCTTTTAACCATTCATGAAATAGCAGATAGGAGAAATAAATTTATGATTGCATTGATTAATAAAAAATTGCATTTTATTTGAAAAACAAAGTTTTCTTTAGCTAAAAGTTGGCAAATAATTCGTTCAAAAAAATTTGTTTTCTCAAAATTCGTTAAACAAAACCTAAAAGTGTACTACTACTGTTTTTTTTTTATATGTTTTTAAAAGTCGTGAAATTTAAATAATAATAATAGTAATAATTAACTAAGATAAACCATCTGCCAATTTTCTTAATTCCTAACTTTTTATAAAACTCTCGAAAAAAAGAATTATAGAACCCTTTTCATGCAGATAAATGCATCTCATATTTCATTTCAGATTTATTATTAGCATATTTACACTTTTCTTTTAAAAAAATTTTTACTGCATACTAATCACATCCCAATCCAAATTTCTTGAAGAACGTTGCACTGTACTCTCTTCCAGAATAGGCAACCTAATCCTTTTCCGATACTTATCATTTGCTGTATCAGCACATAATACTGTTTAGGCTCAAAGAACAGGCAGGTGGTAACCATAGCGACGAGCGAGAACGATACACACTGCCGCAGGAAAAATCCAGCTGCCGATGTTCGGCGGAATCCAAAAAGGAAGTTATAGACAAGGGCATCATAAAAAAGCGCCGATTGTGTTGTGGATCTACTACAACTAACAGCTGTTTTTTCGGCTTGGAAAAGAAATAAATAATAAAAAAGGTAGAAAGAGCGGTTATGCAGAAAGCAAAAGGGATGTGAGATGACGCATTGCATAGGTTTATAATGAGAGGCGTTGTCTGTCTGTGTTTCAGATGATTATGCATGCAACAGATGAAAATGTTTCGAATGGTGGTAGGTTTTGGCGGTTGGAAGTGGCAACAGTTTGACAGTTTCAAATTTTCCGTTGATACAAGAAAGGTTGATTATTTTGTTATTGGTCGGTTATTTTTTTTATTTATTTATTTATTTTTCATTACAATGCGGATATTTTTTTATTAAAAAATTGGAAATATTGTTTTTTATTACAATGTAAATATTTTTTAATTAAAAAAATCGGAAATATTATTTTCCATTACAATGTGGATATTTTTTTTTTTATTAAAAAACCAAATTTTCAAAAAAAACTTAGAAAATTACAATTACAATTCTTTCAAATTTCAATTTTTTTTTTTTATTAAAAGTCAAATTTATTTAAAAGTTCAAATTTTCCGTTGATACAAGAGAGATTGATTATTCGATTTGTTATTGATTGGTTATTTTTTTCATTACAATAGGAATATTTTTTTATTAAAAAATCGGAAATATTACACTATGTTTTTTTTTATTAAAATCAGAAATAATGTTTTCCAATATGAAAATATTTTTTATTATAAAATCATAAATAATTGTTTTCCATTTTAATATAATGAAAAAATATTTTTTTCCATTTTAAAAAATGTTTTTTAATTAAAAAATATTTGTTTTCCATTACAATATGAATATTTATTTTATTAAAAAATCGGAAATATTGTTTTTCCATTACAATATGAATATTTTTTTTTAAAAAAATCATAAATAAGGTTTTCCATTTTAATATGAATATTATTAAAGAATTGGAAATATTGTTTTCTTATTACAATGTGGATATTTTTTTATTAAAAAATAGGAAATATTGTTTTTTATTACAACGTGGATATTTTTTTTTATTAAAATCGGAAATATTGTTTTTCATTACTAAATATTTTTTTTGTTTTTCACTATTATAAAAAATCGGAAATATTGTTGTTCATTACAATATGAATATTTTTTTTCATTAAAAATCTCAAATATTGTTTGTTCTCAAAATGATTGAATGATAGATACAAAGATTGTTATAGAAGTTCAAGAAAGATGATGTTATTATATTTTCTAATTTTTGTTAGTTATATTTATTGGAAAAAATGTGAACGCTTATTTCTATTTAAAATTTTTTGTTTAATTCCTTCATATATTATGAAAAATTTGGGAAGTTTATTTAGTTTTTTGAATAATTTTTTTATAAAAACGTAACGGTTGTTATTCAAATATTATTCGTGATGCTCTTTAATAAAATGATAAAGTGAACAATGATTTACATTTATATATTATTTAATCATAATAATTTTATAACAATGACTTATATTTATTTTATATTACAATGATTTATACGATGAATTTATATTTTGTATTTATATTTAGAGTAAACTCTAAACATAAATACAAAATATAAATTAAATTCAAAGACAACTTTTCTGTTTTATGCTGGGTCAGTTATGTAATTCGAAGATTTTAGAATTTTTCCTAAATAAAATGATAATTTAATTTAACAAATTCAACTTTTTTAATTACCAATTTTTTTTTCTACTTTAGATTTCGAGCTGATCAGGTAAAAGTGAATAAAGATGGCTTAGGAATTCATTTTTGCTATTCTAATTTGCTTAAAAAAGGAGGTTTAGTGTACAACAATTCTTAGCGTATTAACTTTTCATTTCAGACTTATTTAATTACCTATAAGTTTTCTTTTCTTTTTTTAATATTTTATAATTAACACTCTCTTTTCGCTGTTGCTTATCTGATATGAATAACATTATAATGTCTAAAAGGTGGCAATAAATTGCATTTCGAAATTACTTTTAATGTACTATTAGTTGCATTTTATGGGTAGCCAATTTATTTTTAATCATTTAATTTTTGTCGTATAATATACAGAAAGAAGTTAAAGATCAATTTCTCAGAGGGCTTTTAAGATGCCTTTATGACTCTTTTTATGTGGGGAAAAACTAATAATTTCAGACCTCGGTAGGATCCATCAACTGTTATGGTATGCTTGTTCATTTTACCATTTTAATAAGTTATTCTAAAACTTTACTAGTTAATAAATAAAATAAAGTATTTGGCTGCTATTTTATGCTTTGGATAATATATTATTTTATTTAAAAATTTGTTAATGAAAATGTTACGACTAATTTATTAAACATAATCAAATTTATTTTAAGATATTTAATCGATATTTATTTTTTACTGTTTAATATATTTAAATAATATTTGATATTACATTAATTTTATTTCAGATAGTGACATTCTACCCTGAGATCATTTTTAGCAACAGATATTAAATTTTATTTTATATGAATTGATGTTAATAGCAAATAATTGTTTTATGAATAACACCTTAATATAAACATCAGTTTTCTGCATTATTTATTTTTACTGTTTACTTTTATACTAGAGCTTATAATATTTGTAATAATTGTTTGATAATCAAAACTGCAACGGTCCTAAAAGATGACATCATTTTTGTATGGTGGACTTATAGCAGATTCAAGATTACTCAGGATATGCTATGGAAGATCACAGCTGCTACCCTACATGCACAAGTGAGAAAATTACCATTATAAAGATCTTTATCAAATCAACAAAAGTATAAATCTAATAGTAGAATTCCATAGTAGAGTAAATAGATGAATCCAATAGATTGTAAATCCAATGGTCAACAAAAGTATAAATCCAATAGTAGAATAATAAAAATGAACGATGATTTAGATTTATATATTATTTAATGATAATTATTTTATAACAATGATTTATATTTAAAAGGGTACTTACGTATTAATGGTACCTTTGGCGGTTTGTAAGTGTCGCCAATCTTTATTATTTGGAATAAAAATATTTTGAAAGTGTTTGATTTTAAATGAAGTGTTTCCTATATATTTTATTATTTGAACATAAATTTTAAGTGTAGATTGGCGCCAAATCTGTAGCTGAGGTTGGCGCGTGTTTTGAACTGTCGCCAAGGTACCGCTAATACGTAAGTACCTTTAAAAGTAAACATAAAAAATGCTGAAATAACCGGCTTGACTACAGAAAAACACACCGAAAACAGCACTACAGAAAACTTTTTTAAGATATTGGGAGATAAAAAGAAAATGGCTAATTTTATTTAATTCAAAAGTTATAATATTTATTGTCCTTTTTAAGTAAAATATCAATTTATTTTCTTTAATAAAAAAATTAATTTAATGCTTTTTTAAAGTATGTGTTGTAAGGCGAAGCAATTAATTGAATAGCGTTTAGTTTTGTAAAATCTGGTTTTATGGGTGTATAAATTTTAAACATTTAAAAACCCAAACTAAACTTTTGACTACCTATTTCTTTTGGTCCCTGTAAAATTTAGAATAAAAATATTTTTAAATCTTATTTTGAAATGCAATTGAGGAAGAACACTATTTCTCAAGCCTCAATTGAGCAATGAATGTTTTATTCTGTATGAATGCAATGAATTGTACACTAATGGAGTGTTAGATGGAAAAAAAAGTTTTAGGTCATCTTTCAAAAGTTACCGCTTACTTTTTCTTACTACCATTGAAGTCGATGGTACATTGGAACAATCGAAAAGTTCACATTCACTTTCTCACAACAGACGAAAGCGATTCAGGTAATTCCATCTCAGATTGAATCAAATTTGGGCATAAATTTGAATTTTTTTAATGTTTAATTTAATTTATATAAATATTTTAATCAAAATAATTTACCACAAATATTGTAATATGTTTTATTTTTTTTCCCTCCTAAAATTTACCATAAATATTTTAGTATATTTTATTTTTTTGTCTTCCCTCCTTTAATAATTCACCATAATTTTTAATTTTTTACCCTAATAATTTACCATAGAAATTTTAGTTTATTTCTCCTACCTATAATAATTTACAATAAATTTTTTACCCAAGAAAAATTATATTTTTGAATTCTTTTTTTTGCACATTTTATAATCGAAATTCCCAACATATAAAAAATCAAAATGAAATTTTTGTTAAACAACTAATCTAAATATAATATTATGCAACAATATTAAATTGTTTACCATAAAATAATTTGCCATAAATATATTGGCCATAATAAAAATTACTATAAATATTTTGTCTGTAATAATTTACCAATTTAAACAATTTTTTTTTCCTATTATAACTTTACGCAACAAACATTTTGGACCCATAATAATTTACTGTATATATTTTATCTACAATAATTTATATATTTTTACTCATGAAAAATTATACCTCTTGAAATTCATTTTTATTATATGTCTTATTTATACTAAATTTTAAATGCTTAAATATTAATAAAAATATTTATTTCCAAAAATCAAATTTTAAATATTTAAAAAACCGGAAATCAAATTTTAGAAAACTACTTATTTCTTTGGTCCCTATGAAATTTACAATGAAAAAAATTTTTTTTTATCTTATTTTGAAATGCAAGTGAGGAAGAACACTATTTCTCAAGCTTCAATTGAGCAATGCATGTTTTATTCTTGACGAATGCAACGAATTATACACTAATGGATTAGAAGTTTTAGGTCATCTTTCAAAAGTTACCGCTTACTTTTTCTTACTACCATTGATGTCGATGGGTACATCGGAACAATCGGAAAGTTCACATTTCCACTTTCTCCCAGGTGATTCCATCTCAGATTGAATCAAATTTGGGCAACCTTTTGTTCAAGAACGAAGCAGCTTCTGCACACACAAGTAGAAACATAACTGTTTTTTCTGTTTACACTCGCAGATGGCGAAAGCGTCAGAAACAGCAGGCCATCCGTTTCTACACTTTGTTTATACTTTTCTTGTTCTTGAAAGTAAATATCGTGCCTGCTTCTGTTGAAAAACAGTTGTTGAATAAATAAATCTCCGTGCTTGGAAGAACCCATTGATTGATCGTTTTATACTGATGAAGACATATAAAGCTGCATCAAATAAAATAGTGATAATAATAAAATGATTCATTGAAGAAAAGTTTAACCTATATTTTGATAAAAATTTGTATAAGGGATTTTAACATTGCCTATTATGGATCTATGAAAGAAAATCCTGAAGCTGATACCTAAAAAAAATATTTCAATAATAAATAAAAATATGTCATCTCAATTTTTTTCAATAGGTATCTGTGCATTTAAGAACTCATAAATCAATAGTTGGCAGTATAAAAATTAAGTACCCAGAAATTAATGTCCCATCAGAATTTAATTTTACCAGAAAAAAATATTTAACCTATTTTTTTTTACTCAAAAATATGTGACGTCGTGATATGAATACAATTTATTATGTCTATATGACAAAAAAAAAAAAAAAAAGATTTTAAAATTGCTCTATAAGTAAGATATCTACTTTTTTTCATCAAATATGTATCTTATGTATATCTTTAAATTAATTTTATATTATGAAATTTTATAAATTAATTGAATTAAATTTTATAAAATCAATTGAAATTTTATAAATTAATTTTATATTTGTATTATAAAAATTTGATTTTAAATTATAAATTTAAAAAATTTAAAAAATTTTAATTCCTTAATTAAAAAAAAAAAATGTTTATAAGTGACGAATTGTAATTTTACAAAGTACTCATTTGTGTAGTTATCATAATTTAATTTATGTACATATATATATAATTATACTAATACTAGTACGTATTTATAATTATTTAAAAAAAAATAATTATAAAATGCTTAAATACATTAAGATTCCTCACCAAATTTTTTCAAATCAATTTAATTTAATTTTATTTATTAATAAATCAAATAAAATACATTATAGTTTGTTTGAACATATAAAAAAAATCTTAAATGATATCAGTTTCTTTTTTTTTTTTTTTTTTTTCCTTTTCCGCTTTTTTTTTCATTTTTGCCAAGAATTTTATTCAGTCATGATGCAATTTATTTAATAAATTTTTAAAAATTCATTTTTTTAACAATCGTAGCTCAAGTTTAATAGGTACTTACGTATTAACGGTACCTTGGCGACAGTTGTGCTAATAAAGAGCACACGCGCCAACCGCAGCTACAGATTTGGCTCCAATCTACACTTAAAATTTTTGTTCCAAATAATAAAATATATATGAAACACTTCATTTAAAATCAAAACGCTTTCAAAATATTTTTTTATTCCAAATAATAAAGATTGGCGACACTTAAAAACCGCCAAGTCTGTCGCCAAGGTACCGTTAATACGTAAGTACCCGTTTAATATAGTTAACTAAAATAAAATTATAAAAAAGGATTATTTTTTAAATTTATTTACGTAATTTGTAAATAATAGTCAAAATGTAATGATGGAATATAAAGAAACATTATCAAAGAAATTTCCTGTTTACTTAACTTCTTTTATATAACGATTTAAAATGTTAAAAGGTAAAATGCTTAACTGACCGTGTTAAAAATTTTTAAATTAAGAATTATTTCATTTTAATGATTTTTAAAACACATGCATTATTTATCATTAAAATAGCTTTTATTTTTGAAAATGATAGACTACTTATTATTTAAATGTAAGCAATTTTTATATATCTGTAGTCAACATTTTTTTTTTTTTTTTTTTAATGTTGAAGCGAAATTGTTCTTACTGAAAAGAACCATTACCTGATGGGGCTGCCATCTATGTTTAAGAACTAAAAACAATTGTAAAGCAATATTTGGTATTTTGAATTAAAAGATATATTTTACACAACTGTTTTTCAATATTTGCTTTATATTAAAAGTGTTAAAAAATATTATCTTTATTTCTCACCTCTAGATATTTTTCTAAATGTGAATTAATATGATTAAACATTTTTGAATTAAATTATGAAGAAAACAGGAAACAATAAACAGTTTTCTAACATCAGTGTGATGTTAGAAAACAGCATTATTACAACTACTTAACAGGGGTTTATAGTAAGAAAACTACAAAAATTAAATCTAAATATTCATTCTATAATTTTAAAACTGAAGAGTATTTCTGTATATTAAAAGAATACTAATATTTTGATGATTTGGGAATTATTACATACGATTATTGTGTTAAAATTACAGTGTTACTTTGATGTACTCATAAAAATGCAAGACTCTGAAAGATAATAATTAAAATTAAGGACGATATTTATCATTACTGTAAGGTGTACAAAACTATTCAACTATTTGTCAATGAATGTTTTTTAGTAGTGCTCTTCATGTTTAAAGAGAATTTCACGGACTACGTATTAATTTCTCTTTTTACACTCACAATTATTTTTCATAAGAATTAACGGGATAATTATGCATTTCTTTACAGTGAGAGATAATGTTTAAAATGAAGCGTTATAGTTATAAAATACAAAATTCTTTATAATTAATACAAAATTCTTTATTTCAAAAATACAAGAATTTTTGTAATCTCTGAATCTCTAATCTCTGAAATTTTTTTTTTTATTATTTCCTTAAATAATTATAGAGTATTTTAGGAATGTTTTTTTTTTCCTTAAATTTCGGGACAATGATCCGATCATAAAAAAAGATTATTAAGCAGTGAGTATTTTTATTGGATGGATGCATAAAAAGAGTTCAAAATTGATAAAAACAATGTAATTTTTTAATTTCTCAAAAATTAAAATCAATATTAATTTTGAATCAATAAAATCTTTAATAATATTATTAAGTCAATTAATATTAATATAATTTTAATTAATGGTTATATTTTCTATTAAATTAATATTCTTTAAAATTAATCATTTATATCACCATTTATATGTGTACAAATAAGTCAAATATTATTTTTTATCATAATTACAACCACAATTATAGGCAGAAGCATTTTTTTTAATGCAAACCACCAGTCAAATGAGCAGTATATATACTATTACAATTCTTCTACTATTTACAAGGGCCAGTCAAATAAAAACCTAAGAAAATGCTTTGAGAACTAATTTATTTTTTAAATATATTTTTAGATAATAGAACTTTTCATTTTCTAAAATTTTCCACATAGTCTCTCTTATACTCAATAAAAGATTTATAACGCTTAACAGCTTAACGCTTAACGCTTTAACGCCCACAGAGTTCGAGTCCCGGCGCTGACTTGGATGTTTGTAGTGATCTGGAATCCACTTTAAAACAGCAGGACCCGGTCTAATACGACTATAGAGCGATGGGCTGATAACCCAACCCCGTAAAAACAAAACATCTCCTGTTTCAAAATCTGTCAATAGGCAGACATCCTTGGACAACCTTGGGGCTGTTGTGCCAATGATGATGATGACGAAAATGTAATTAATTAAATTTTCTGGAACAAAATCCTTTTGGTTAAATGTGCCACTATCCTCCACCTCTCGTTCATTTGACTGAAACTGTAGTGAGCATTAATTAATGCTCACTACAATTAATTATTAATGCGCTCTCTACTTACTACGCTATTTCTGACGATTGTCAGAAGTTATGCAAAGGCATTTGGCAACACGCATGTTTTTGGTTTCGGTTTCGGAAGGTGTGCTGGCGGCGAGTCACGCTGAGCTGATGATGGCCCTTGTAAAAAGCTAATTTAAAAATGTGACTATTTTAATTGAAAGAATTCTCTCCTTTTGTGAAGAATTTATCATCAAGTACCATAAAGCCTACATTTCTGGCTATTTCATTCTCAGTCACTCGGCCGTTTACGCTTCAATGACAGTAATACTTTCCAGCATTACAACTCGATGTCCTTAACCAGGATTAGGAGTGTCTTTTCGCACAGTGTTTATCACAGGATTTGGAATGTCAAATCATTTTTTACTTTTCTACCTTACTCATTCATGCGCTGCTGTGACATCATCCTGTTGCTCTTTCATTTGACCATTAGTATCAGTAGTGGGCCTTGTTCGATAGCTCGGTCACAAACATAAACTCAAGTAATCTTCGACACAGACACGAAGAATGACACAGACATGAATGGACTGTATAAATTAATTCCTTTATTTAGGCAGCCATCAAACTCGAAGATGAACTGACCACACAACCTCTCTCTGGGGTTACACTTATTGAACTCATTTATTTATGCAGCCATCGCACTCGAGGATAGACTGCCACACAACCTTTCTCTTTGGTTGCAGAAGTTCAACTCATTTAGTTTATGCAGACATCAAACTCGAGATGCCTGCCACACGACCCGTTCTCTAAGGTCGTAGTAGTACAACTCAGTTTATGCAGACATCAAACTCGAAGATGCCCTGCCATTTGACCGTTCTCTTTGGTCGTAGAAGTACAGTCGACCATTTTTACATTCTTTCTCTCTCCTGTCAGCTCACCCCCTCCAACACCCCACAGACAGGATGTTTTTCTGGACATAGGGCGTTGACCTCCCCTAAGGGGGACATGGGTTTCGACGTAACAGGCCTGATGGCCGAGTGGGTACCACGGTAACACTTATTGCAAAGAAAGTAAGATTTTTCTCTTCTCTATACAGCATTTCCTTTTAAAATAACATAATAATGAAAATTATCTTCATCGAACTGCGTTCCAACGTTTTGATTTGTGATTTTAGATTGATGCCCCCTAATGCTGCTTTTTATTTGAATTTAACCAAATGCTAGTAAAATACAGAGACACTGTGATGATGATCAAAAAGGTATAATCAAATTACTATAAAGTCCAAACTACGTGAATCTGTAATTTCCAAACGAAGGGGGCATGATGGCTGAGTGGTTAGTGCTCTGGCACTCCGTACCAAAGGTTTCGCGTTTGAGTCCCGGCGATGGCATGAATGTTTGTAGGGGTTTGAAATCCACTTTAAACAATAGGTCCCAGTCTAATAGGATCGTAGAGCATTGTCTTTGATGTTTAGTCAGTCTTCAGCTCTCATGGTTCCTCGCTAAAGTGAAACTGTATATTAATTACCCTTAGTCATGGACCATTCGTCTACGACGGGATCTATTGTACCGGGGTACCCCCCTTTCCCTCCCCTGCACCATGGGGATTAGTAACAGCAACATATCAGTAGTATTTCCCTTTCCACTCGTCAAAATATTTTTGAATAGGAAACGCTGTTCTTGTATCTACATATGGAAAATCATTTTTATACTGCTATCATGGAAATACTTTTTCTCTGCATTTATCTGCAAACTAATTGGATATTCCTTACATTATGAGCTATAATATTGCCAACTTACGTAATATTTCATAATTTTTCAAAATTTTCTAAAATATTTAAGGTTTTTATTTGACTGGTCCTCAGTATATTCCTTATAATTTATTTATTTATTGCTTCACAAATTCTCATAAAAAAAAGTTTTAGCCAAAACTGAGATTTGAATCAAATAGATGACTAAAAAACACTTCTTAAATTTCAAATGCAAAAGTTGCTTTTTTTTTTTTTTTTTTTGCATTTTTTATTGTGTTTTGCACATCAGTGGACATTATTAGCTATGATCTACTTCAGATATATAAAGCTGAACTTAAATTTGATTCAATTTGAAAACGTTTCTAATAGATGACGCCATGAGCGAAAAATGTTGAAATACATTTTCTGCATATATCGTTTTATAACTTTTTCTCCTACAGACAATGAAGGGAAAACCTTCCCAGGAGGATATTTAGAACCTTACATTGGCCTGTCGTATGGAGAAAAAATTTTCAATTTTAGCCTACACTTGCAGAAGTTATCCAGCATTGTTGAACATTTTCCTTTTCGAAGCAGAAATTGTAAGCCTCAAGCGGATTCGGCAATTACACGAACACTGAGCATGTTAGCATGCATATTGCACGCTATTGAAGCAGACTTGCCATGCTATTGAAACAGGTTGGTTGAAATATTGAGAATGCATGTCACATTCGAGCATACTTTCCTCGAATATTATTATTTTGTATTATTCATTGACAGTACTTTTTCTTCCCCCTACTGTATGATTGGTTGGATTTGTGTCTGACTTATGTAAACAGAGAACAGCCCATAGTGCTCTGATGAGCAATGAATTAAGAACATTGCTTTCTAAAATGAGTTTTAAGACATACATTCCATATTTTTGTGTCATATTGGAAAGAAAAAAATATCTATAATTGCAGCAATACATTCACAATATTTTCTATTCATTTGTTTTAATCTTAAAAGGATAGAAATCTCCGACACAAAAGCTAATTTGAATAAATTTGAAAAAGTTTCTAATAGATGGCGCTGAGCGAACATTGTTGAAATATCTTCTCTTCATCATTATTGTTTAATAAATTTTTCTATGTGTAATAGTATCCCAGAATAATGTATGTAGTATCCAGTATGTGATTATATGACGTTGCATCAATACATATTTATATATATTAGATTGTGTTTCTGAAAAGTCCATTATCTATTTATTTTTTTTTTTATTTGTTTTTATTTTAAATTTTCTATAATATTCTCTTATATACATTTAAATATATATATTATTTATAAAGATCCACTTTTTAACAGGGCATTGTTTGTTTAGATATTCTTAATCGATTATTTTTAAAATCATCTCTTCACGCTCTTCACAACACATCTTCACTGTGTTGGTGGCGCCATCTGAATGCAATATGGTAAATCAAAACATTTTTACTAATTTTTTTCTTCAAATAGTTTGAACAAGGTTCTGTATATAAGAAAATATTAACACTTAAATAATTTTGACACTTAAATAATAATCATTAAGTTTAGCATTGATCTGTTTGAGATCTTAATTATTTTTTTTATACTTTTATTAAAATTTTTAAGTTATGCTTGAGTCATCAATTATGTAAAAGAATAATAAGTACACGGAACTTCCACTAGATGGCACTTTAATAAATTGATTCGAAAATATTAATCTTGTTAAATTTTTCTTAATGAAACTTAAGTATTTTTATTTGTTGCAAAAAGAAGCATATTCCTTAAAACTTTTACTTTATCAACATATGTTAATACTTATATATGCTAACATAATTTCAACATATGTTGTCAACATATCAACAATCAAATGATTAATACGTTCTTTTCTACTTTGTTTGTTAAATTCATAAAATTTATGTTTAATAAAATTGTTAAGTTTTGTTTGAGTTATCAATTATGTAAAAAGAGTAATAAGTACACGAAACTTCCACTAGATGACATTTAATTAATGGTGTCAGTAGTGGTTAATGGTATTGCAGAAGATCAGATTTTAGCTGCATAAAAATGTTTTTTTAAAAAACTTTGTCTACCAGTATGTTTATTCAATTTTAGTTAACAAATAAATTTAACAGTTCAATAATTTAACTTAATTGTTGCTAAATATAAACGTAAGTAATTTTAATAATATTTGTACTCTGATTATTAATATTTTTCTAAATTTAACAAATATTTTTTGTTGAAAAATCAATTTTTATAAAATTTGTATTAATAAATAGTTTACATTTTCCGTTTGGAAAACTAATAATAAAAAAATTTTATTATATTTATTTGATTAAAAGTAATAAAACTTACTGATATTTATGTCATGCATTTTTCTTTTTTCTTATTTCAAAATAAATAAAATAAAGATTTATATATAATTGTATACACTATTGAAATTTTAGTTTTAAAAAAAGTCATGAATAATTCAAAAAAATCTATGTAGTAAAATTAATTTTCCTATAATATAAATAATTATAAAGATAATAACAATAATACTGAATAGTTAAATTTAGTATATTTTTTAATCCGCATATTGAAATAGTTATTAAAATATATTAATTATTAGTTTTATATGAATTATCAATAAATTATGTTGAATTTCTACTAAAAATAATATTTTTTTTCCATAACTATTTTTTAACGAAAAATAAAATAAAAACAGAGTCATAATAAAACAGTGTTATAGTTTTTTAACTTTAGGAAATACCAACAAACAGATAGACAAATCTGTTGCTTTATGCATAGAGAACTAACTTAATTTAGAAATGGAAAATATTTCTTATTATTATGATTAATATATTTAAATTATAATAAAGCTAAAATTAATCAACCAGTAATAGTCATTAATTCCCAAATGGCGGAGTTGCACTTCAATTATCCAGTGACTTCATTATTTATCAGCCTTCTCTATCTAATGCAGATATATTACTGTGTACTAGTTTTTCTTAATATTTTAACTGTGTTTTAATATAACTGATTACTTCATAAATTAATTTTAAAATTAAAAAAATAATATTCTGAATTGGGTTTCACTGCTTTCATCTTGTGGACAAAAAATCATTGCCCTCATTTTACTATCTAAAGAACACTATACATTGAACAAAAAAGTCTGTCCTCTGTTACATTACATTATTTTAAATTGGTACCTGCCATTATGATTTATTTTAACAATGTATCGATTTTTTTGAAAAGAAGGTCAGTTAGTGGGCATTAGTTGTTCTTCTATCTATAAATGTCTAATTTATTATTGGTCATATAAATAAACAAAATTAATAAAAAAAAAAAAAAGTTTTAACTGCAGTCAACGTGTGGATCAAAGAATCTATTTCCCTTTTTTTTACTATCAAAAGAATACATTGAGCAAAACATTTCTGTTACATTGCATTATTTTCAAATTGGGACCTGTCATTAACATTTATTTTAACAATGTATAAAATTTTTTAAAAATGCACTTAATTTATTGAAAAGAAGGACTGTGGTCAGTGGAATTAATTGTTCTTCCAGTTATAAATGTTGGTCATATAAATAAACAAAAACAAATTTAAAAAAAAAATAATAAATAAAAATAAACTAAAAACAAACTGATACCAATATATAAAACAAAGAAAATTTTTTTTTTTTTGAAATTTTTTATTTCTGAGCTTTCGTGATATTACATGCACCAAAGTATGCGGCATCTTGAAAATGTACACAAAAATATACTTTCCAAACTATAACATCCTATATCAAAATTTGTGAGCGATTGATACAACAAAGCAAATAGTATAAGGAAGCAAAAAAAATAAAGTCTATGGTGTCGCATTTATTGAAAAGCAAAGAGTAACAAAGGAAGCAAAAAATATCTCCTTTTTAGAAAACAACAACAACAACAACAACTCGATAAGTGGATGCTTCAAGCAGCTTGCTCTGGAGAGTACAAAGAAGACATCAGAGTCTTGAAACTTCCTGATTGGTGGATGACTTCTTTGGAGGACCCGAAACTATTGACCCTTTCTTGGTCAGCGTAGAAGGGCCTGGGCCCCTGTGCAGGCCCGGGGGCCCTTCGAGGGAGGGTGGGGGTCCTTTGCTCTGGCAATGGGCTCCCTGACCTGTTTTCAACCTCCTGGATCATCTGGAAGGTCGGGGACAAGGTGATGTCTACTATGTTGGTGAGTTTTGTTCCGGGTCTGGCCGGAGCAAGGTTTCCTGGAGTGCCAGGAGAGAGTGGGCCGGACTGTCCTGGTGGTAGGGGGTTTCCTACATTTAGCGTTGGCTTCCTGAAATGAATAATTGTTGATTAGTTGTGAAGATAAGCACTTAAAAAATCAATATTGTGAGAATATTTATAGCTTGTAAAGTTATAAAAAGCACAATCTAATTTATTTATCTTATCCTAATAAGCATATTATACACAGTCCAGTCACATTAATGTGACCACCACCTACTTTCGACGTCAACGTGAAATAACCAATCACAAAAGGAGGTGGCAACACATTGCAGTGGAGTGTATATAAAGAGTTCTACTCTAATACCACTTAAATAATTTAATATCCCATTCCACTATTTAAAGCCAGAATATACACAAGAGTGTATATTCTGGCTTTTGACAGGTGGTCACTTTATTGTGACTGGACTGTGTATTATATTCTGCATGTAACTTCTTTGAGAAACTATAGTTTTGATTAAAACTATATTTTCACCGATTTCCTTAAAAAAATGCTTGGTTTGGTTTTTATGTTTATAATGACACAGGACAGCCTTGGCCTGTAATAATACGTCTTGATTCTGCCTAGAATCGATTCCATACAAGTGCTGAATAATATTTAGAGGAATATTGATTCCAGATTGAATGCTCTAAAAATAGATCATAACGGTTCGATGATATTGACGTGGAAGATTGTGCGTGAAAGATATTTCACTTCTTCACCCGTACGTTCATCAAGCCATGATTGAACAGGTCCCGTTGCATGAATAGGGAGCATTATCTTCCTGGAAAATTCCATCTCCTGCAGGAAAGGAAGTTTGTATCATAGGATGGACCTGGTCAGCTAAAAACTTCTCTATACTTTCCCCAGTGATCCTTATTATTTTCAAGGTTACGAGTGGATTCAGCAGAAAACCACGACATGGCTGCTTGTACCTTGATAGATCCACCTCCATGCTTAACAGTTGGAAGGAGAGAATCCAGTTCAAGAACTGAGATGTTCCGGTGGCAGTTGTCGGCCTCTATAATGTGGCCTCCTTTTTGAAAGTCTGGTGAAGTTGACATTTTACGTTTTTGGACAAAACTCGGAAGACATATACAACTTCACTAAAGTTACCTTTTACTACCATGGTAAATACTTTTTATATTAAAAATATTGGTAGCTAAGATTACATTTAATGCTTACAAAGCACATTCTTAAAATATTACGTTTATTCATAGGTGCTACCATTATTCTGAAAACCACCTCTCTTTCTTTTTTCCTATATATATATATTATATTACAATAATTATTGTATCAAGCAGGTAAAATCTCAAGATCTTGGTGGAAAATTCAAGCCTACGCAACTCTGCTGAGATAGTAGGAAAAAAATCTACGAGTGCTTGTTTAAAACATTTTCTGGTCAGATTCCGCAAACCAACGGCATCAAAATTAGAACACAGAAGGGTATGTTTTTAAATTTCTGAACAATGAATTTTTGAATACATTGCAAGTGTTAAATGATTTCAGTGTTATTATGATTGTCAATAATTGTTAACTACTAGCTGAGCTCTTTTTCCTAAAGCGTAATCAATTTGTGTATGTATAAGTTTTTAAAAAGGAAGTGCAAAAACTTATCAGCCGATGTTGTTTTAAT
The DNA here is from genome assembly GCA_021605095.1 of Caerostris extrusa. Taxonomy (NCBI): domain Eukaryota; kingdom Metazoa; phylum Arthropoda; class Arachnida; order Araneae; family Araneidae; genus Caerostris; species Caerostris extrusa. Next base: position 1,424 of record BPLR01018365.1, on the reverse strand, counting down.
GTAAAAACTTATTTAACATTATTATTCCGATTCTTTTTTCCAAGACTTTGACAAGCAGAACAGGATGTATCTTCACGCTTATCTTTCTTTGTTATTTACTTTTTCTCTGAATAAAGCGATGCTTGGTTACGCTTTGACACATAAAATCGACAGCCTGTTGACAACTTCATTGACAAAGCACCACTCTGATATGTCACTGCTCTCATGGAGACAAAGAAGGATGTCTCCTAAAAAAACTGAAGAATGTGAACACGTAACTTTATTCAGAATTAATTTTACATTGAAATTCGGTAAATACCTATTAGCATGACATTTTACACGATTATTATAACACAGTTAAGCAATTACGACATATCTCAACTATGAAGCAAATTTTTTGAGAAAAAATAAATTTCCGTATAACACAAGACACAGTAACAGTGTTTAAAAGAAAGCATAATCTGTTCATTTATTCGTTGTAATGTTCTTGCGTTAAATTTGCATTTGCATAACCACAACATCTATTATAAATTAACAATTAATTCTAACCGTTAAATTTAATGCTTCTAACTCTTTAGTGTTTGATTAAATTATGTAGATTAATACTTTTTACAATCAACAGCAATAATTTGAATTATAACATAGAATAAATTTATTGAGAGATCTATCAAGAAAAATGTTATAATTTTTATATTCAACAACTGCCTTATAACAAACTACTGCCCATGGTCCAAAATCCGTCTGCCTTATGGCAGATTTCGAGATAGGAAATGGTTTTCTTTTTATTATTTCCTTTTATTTTCCTACACCCAACGATCTACAGCGATATTAGACTGTTTTAAAATAGATTACGAACAAATACAAACAGCCATGGCACCGCCTAGTCACTCAGTTATCAGGCCCCTGACATTTATCACCATAGTTCATTTCCATAAAGCACCATCACTCATTTCTGGAACCAATGTAAAGACATCAAGGCTCATGGTTACATGACTTTTTTCCCTGATTGTAAAACAAGTTCAAGTCAGAATCATGGATTCTTATTGTTTGGAGTGTTTCAAGGTTGGTGTTTGCTTCATACTGAAGAGTAACGAAATAACCCTGTGTGATATGCATGCAACATTTGATCATGCGTGTTCACTTGTGCTCACTTGGTGGTTAGAAGGCTACGCCCGTCTGCTCCTGGATCGTCTGATCAATGTTCTTTGCGAGTACAGGAACACGACTATTGTACTGGTGGCAGCAATGAGCTGAGCGCTGTCGTCTCAAGCGGCGTCGAACATGAGTACGCGTCGCTTCTAGCATGTAGTGGCCGAATCGTCGCAAGGAGTACGTGGGGGTCGGGTAGCTGTTGTACTTCTCGGCTGGAAGGTGGAAGAGTTATATGGAATTAACTATGCGGCTTGAAAAACTCATCTGTGTAAATCAAAACTCATAGTCATGAA